>VXBJ01005042.1:255858-281274 GCA_013400055.1 Nycticryphes semicollaris
TTTTCAGCACTTGGAATGCATCGTGGATGACATTTCCCAGGAAGACTGGAGGAGGGAGGCAGAATCTGGCTTTTTAAAGAAAAGCCAACCCATTAAATGCAGTGTCTTCCATAATTTTGTCATAACTTAAGCATCTCTATAACTTGGCAATTTCCTCCTGCAATAAACAGCAGATACAGGGCAGACACATCTCCAAACAGCGTTCTAGGGCTACTTGTGCTCAAAGCTGGGTCCAGGCCAAAAACGATGCAATTTGCTCTAGTGGGAGGTGTCCCTGCCCAGGGCAGGGGGGTTGGAACTCAATGATCTTTAAGGTCCCTTCCAACTCTAACTGTTCTATGATTCCATGATTCCCTGTGGTCTATAAGACATATCCGTTCCCCAGATGGTCTCCTCCGGCATTGGATCCAATCACAGGAGGCTCCTGTGCTTAACCTTTGCCTTGTACAAGCCAGGCTTTGGGGGCCAAGTCTATGTATAGAATCATAGAACCATCTAAGCTGGGGGGGACCTTTCAGATCATCGACTCCAACCATCAACCCAACACTGACAAAAACCATCACTAACCCATGTCCCTCAGCACCACGTCTGCCCAGCTTTTGAATATCTCCACGGATGGTGACTCCACCACTGCCCTGGGCAGCCTCTGCCACGGCTTCACAACCCTTTCCACACAGAAATTGTTCCTCATATCCAGCCTAAACCTCTCCTGGCACAACTTGAGGCTGGTTCCTCTTGTCCCATCACTTGTTCCCTGGGAGAAGAGACCGACCCCCCCTGGCTACCCCCTCCTTTCAGGGAGTTGTAGAGAGCGAGAAGGTCTCCCCTCAGCCTCCTTTTCTCCCTCAGCCCCTCCTCACAAGACTTGGTCTCCAGACCCCTCACCAGCTCCATTGCCCTTCTCTGGACACACTCCAGCACCTCAAGGTCTTTCTTGGAGTGAGGGGCACAAAAATGGACAGAGTATTTGGGGTGGGGCCTCACCAGTGCCGAGTACAATCACTGTCCCAGTCCTGCTGGCCACAGTCTTGCTGTTGGCCTTCTTGGTCACCTGGGCACTCTGTTGGCTCATATTCAGTCAGCTGTTGACCAACCCCCCCGGGTCCTTTTCCACCAGGCAGCTCCAGCCACTCTTCCCCAGCCCCGTGGTGCTCATGGGGTTGGTGTGACCCAAGTGCTGAACCTGGCACTTGGCATTGTTGAACCTCTCAAACCATTGGCCTTGGCTCATTGACCCAACCTACCCAGATCCCTCTGTGTCTGTGCATTATGCTGAAAAAAATAAAAAAAAAATCCCCCCTACTATGAGGCTTTGGTTATGGAAGTCTCCAATTCTGCTGGTCTCATCCATAACTTCGGGGACTTCTCCCAAACCTCATGATCTTTGCTACAGAAACGGAGGAATTAATGCAAGTTTAGGTGAGCTGCAGCGCTCGGCCAGCAGCACACAGGGAGGACAGGGCTGTTCAGCTTCTGTGCTTTACCTACAGCCAAAAAAGAGCCATGGCAGCGGCAGAAAGGACTCTGGCAGGTGGTTTTTGACGCATGGAAGGTAACTGGGAAGGAGGTAGGCTGAGAAGCAGATGACAGCTTTGGGACAGCACCGTAGGACTATTACGACAAAACTTTGCTAAATATATCAGCAGTGCAAAGTAGGTGGGTCAGAACATACCTCCAAGAGAAATCTGTATTTGGAAGCATCACCCAAGTGGCAAACTATATGTTCAAAGTAGGTATAAGCACAAGCAGAAGGGCTTTGAGCAAGAACACTTGAAGGATTTGGCATTTCCCTCCCCACACACACACATATACGTTCTGACAGAAGCACCAAACGCTCTTTAGGAAGCAGGCCAGAAAAATCAACAGATGCCCAAAGAGGTGAAGTGACCTCCAGTCTTAAAATGGAATTATTTAGGGAGCTTGGAAACAAATCACGACTCCGTGCTACCGGCCTGCATCCTCTCACCCGCCACTGGGCTGAGACTTGGCAACTCAGTCCACATGTGACATAGAAACCTGCTGAACTTCAGGCCATTTCCTGACCACACAGTACTCTCAGAGCTATATAAAACAGAGCATTCGTTTCAACATCAAAAATCCAATATGATGAGATCAAAAAGTAGAAAAGGGAGAAGTTTTATCGTGGAGAGTTCTGAAAAACCAATGAATTTTGTTGGGCCATGACAGAGCTCTGCTGAATTCTCTTACAACAGGAAACCCAGCTTCAGCTGTGGGAATGTATTGGAAGTGTTGATAAAAGCCAAAATTGCAGAACATTTGGAAATGCATAATTTAGTAGAGGACATGCAGTACAGATTCATAAAAGGAAGGTCATGCCTGACAAATCTGCTGAAATCCTTTTTATTATACGACCAAATCGTTAGGTTAGACAAGAGCAAAACAGTGGACATAAGTTATCAGGATCTCAGGAAAGCATTTGATTTTGTACCACTCAGGCTGATTTACAAAGTCATAAAGCATCGTGCAGGGAGAAGGAATTGAAATGGATTAAAGAACATTGTAGGGATAAGAACCAAAGCAACGCGGCGAGCGGAAGGAGCCTGCAAGGGAGAGGTGCAAAGGTCAGTCTGCGGCTCAAGGAGGGAAAATGGGCTGCAAGAAGGGTAAAACTCCAGCTGGGCTATCGTTTGAGAGGCAGGAGAGTACCTGAACCTGGTGACAGAACTGCAGAAGAGCCTTGCTAGTGGTTGGTAAATGAGCAGGAAACCGGGTGCAGAGACGGATGAGCGAGGCTTGGAGTTTGACAAAGGGACACGGAAGGTGCTGCACCAGCCTGTGGGATGCACTCGTGCTGGAGCTGACGTGTGAAAGCACCTTCTGGCTGGGAATCTGCATTCATTTTAAAGAGAATTCGATAATTTTACGGTCATTAATAAAATCTGCAGCTATGCAATGTTGTGGTAACGATATGGGTAATTAAATCTGAAGCTTCTGGGAATTAAGCTGAAAGCCTGAAAGGGTCAAAAAGAGAACTCCTCTCGTACTTAATCAGAGGAATAGCTTTGCAAGCTGGATAGGTGCATTCGTTGTCCAGTACAGACCACAATCTGACACACAATGCTACATCAATGGGACCTCTAGATTGATCCAGCTTGAACCTCTGCAAAAAAAACCCCAAACACTAAGATTTCATTTAGGATGCACCAATAGAAACAGTCTTTTTGGACCTGCACAGAGTCAGTTTGGTTTGGTTTCTCCTCTTCCGAGAGTTTTGCCCAGGTAAAAGTACTTCCGCTTACTCTGAGACTTTCAACGGGCTCTTGGGTAATACCTTCTCCTGAAAACTGCCAATTATTCTCCTGGCTGGTAGACTGGGGATGAGGTCCGTTGCTTGATGATGATGCAAGGAGTTTTCATCTTTCTCTTTTCTTTCCTAAGAGAGTAGCAAATCTTTGCAGCATCCTTGCGAGCTGGGGTAAAACTCTCCGCAGAGAACTGAGCCTCAGCACCGCGCTACTTGGCTCAAGGTCACCCGTTACAAAGATGAGAACAGAACGTGGATCTTCTGATTCCAACTCCTGTGCCCTCAATACCAGGCCATAGAGCTGCTGCCACCACCTGTGGGGACAGTCTTTCAGTCTTTAAGGCTGTCAAAACCCGGCAGCTTTTATGAGCACTAAAATTCACTTTAAATAAACTTCAGTTTAAATAGAAAAAAAAAAAAAGGAAAAAAAAAGTTGGAGGAGAACAGGTGGACTCCTGTGACACCAGAATTCTTCAATGCACAAAGAATCTTTCATCTCGCTGTTCTGCACGGCACCTTTAAATATTCTTCTACATAAAGGCATGATATGCAAGAGCAAAAGAATAACCGAGAAACAGTAATCCCTAACAGATCAACTGTGCTTTATCTACACAGATTCTGCTTTCATAAAAGCACAGAGAAAAAGAGGGGGGGGGGGGAAGAAAAGTACATTCTTATTGTTTTCTGAAGCTTAAAATAACCACAAAGTGAGAAAAATCAAAGCTGTTCCATAGAACAACTAGGGAGAAAAGTCTCACTGAGCATTTGAAAAAGACGGTAAATGGCAGAAGATGGAATTAGAGATACAGCGACTGCTATGGTCACCAGGCTTAGATCCTCAATTTGGTCTATGCTGAAACCAGTGTGGTTTAAATGGGAAGCATCTGCTAGAATGTATGTGCCCCATATATAATTATAGCTGTCGTTGGCAGCAAAGGCTACAGTTAGGGCCCACCATTACCTACTCCCTTTTCACTTGCTAACTTCTCTGAAAACTTTCTTTTTTCAAACGTAACGCAACTGAACGCTGGCAATTTCTGCAGGAAACTTGTTAACTGGGAGAGACACAGAAGGCAAAGGGCTGGGAAGAATTAGAACAAATCATCTGTACTGAAGACAGGCAGAGTTGCCATCAGTTTATTCTCGTAGCTGATTGATCATGGAGTTCTTCCACTTCCAGAAACAAGCAGAAAACGCATCCTCCACTCTAGCTGGTGTGGAACCAAACAGGCTGGTGTGAGGGGGAGCAGCAGGGAAGTGGCCAAAATAACAGCGAGCAAAACATTCATTTACTCCTGGCATTCACAAATTTCCCATTTTCCAAGGTGTTGAGCTGACCTGTAACAGCTATGGGCTGTTGAGCTATTTCCCCAGCTCCCAAAACGAACCGGTGCCACATCCAGGGTTTGTGTGAACCCTTTTTTCCCCTTCAACCTGTATTATCTGACAACCCACAGAAATCTTGGAAAAACCCACAAACTTCTCCCTAATCAAAAAGCTTCCCAGCCACAAGAGTTTATTTTCCAAACCTCACCCTTGCACAAGTGTTTTCTTGGAGCTGCTCCCCTGAGCTGAGCTCTCTCCCCATTCATGTGTAGAAGGCACCTACTCGTGCCCATCCAAAGGGGTCGGGTACCCACGAGCTCAAAAAGCAGCTCAAAAGGGATGGTCTCAGGGCAAGGTTGACTCCAACTCGCCTTCAAAGCTGCAGACCACTCTGCTGCACAGCGATAACACCACCAACACAAACCGTCTGAAGAATTATTCCAGCTGTGGCTTTCATCATTTCTAGACGTGTCTTTCTGTTCCTCTGTCACCGTGCTATTCCCTGTATTTTCAAAGATCAGCAAAGATTCTTTATAATTTCCCATTCAGATCTCTGGAGGGGTTTTTATATTTAAATATTTTTAGACACACACACGCTTTATTTTGAACCCAAATAAGACGCTGTGAGGACAGGCTGAGAGAGTTGGGGGGGATGAGCCTGGAGAAGAGAAGGCTCTGAGGAGACCTTGGAGCCCCTTCCAGTCCTTCCAGGGGCTCCAGGAAAGCTGGGGAGGGACTGTGGCTGAGGGAGGGGAGCCCTAGGAGGAGGGGGAAGGGTTGGAGCCTGCAAGAGGGGAGATGGAGCTGAGCTGTGGGGAAGAAGTTGTTTGGGGTGAGGGTGGTGAGAGCCTGGCCCAGGTTGCCCAGAGAAGCTGTGGCTGCCCCATCCCTGGAGGGGTTGAAGGCCAGGTTGGAGGGGGCTTGGAGCCACCTGGTGTGGTGGGAGGTGTCCCTGCCCAGGGCAGGGGAGTCAAACCGGATGATCTTCAAGGTCCCTTCCAACTCAAACCATTCTATGATTCTATAAACGATACAGTGCTCATTAACCTTATCCCATTCAGCTCCACCACTCAAAAACTGAGATGCAGCTGCTGGAGAGAAACCCAAGATCCTGGCAGTTTTACACACGTGTAATTCAGATAAGAATTAAAGTTACGGTGGTTGCCAATTAAAGAAAAAATCCTAAGACTCTCTGTGGTGTGGATTCATGCTTCTATCCCCTCTAGTGCCAGCTGCTGCGGTACCACAGATGAGTTGGCAGCATCCTCCCAAAACAAGCACATCAAAGGTGGGAACCACGCTTTCACCCTATGTCCTGCTGCAACACAGACCACTAATAAGTGTCTAACAATTATAATTCAAAAAGATCCGTGCAGTATCTCCTGCGTAGCGGTGACACTAACAACTGGCAATACCAGCAAGAAGCTGTTGTTTTAATTTAACCCTACTGCCGGCTCTGCAAGTGTCCAATTTTAAGGGCAATGAAAGAAAAACCACATCTTTGTAATTCACACATTACTTGCACTTTGAAATCGGAACTTTTGGGCAAGTTTCCAGGCCTTCCCTAAGAGCACGTATGTTGCTCAGGGGGATATTCAACCCATTCAAAGGGGTACACACCAAAATCCAGATGGGAATGAACGTACAGCCTTTCCTGTGCGCACTTGCAGACCTATTACACCCATCACCCTACCGTCTTCCTTTGAGCTGGGGAGGTAGTATCTTGGAAAGTTTCTCCTCCCATCTGAGAACTGAAAACTTTGACTCAAGTTACTCAACAGAAATATCCAAGTTTGGAAGTTGGACATCCACCAGGACTGGAGGATATATAAATCAAGCCATCAGTCCTAAATTGTAAAAGCTACCGTTTAATGCAATATGCCAAAAATAAAATGTGAGTTCCTCTAGACAGTCTGCAACAGGCAATTATCTAAAAAACAATTTTTCACAAAGTTCTGCACATTCCTGCTGACTAACAATTCTGCTGCCAAGCACAGGAGACTGTAGGATGAATTTTTGTCTTTTTAGTTAGTTCTAAGAATATAATCCAAAACACTGACTTATATAAAATGGTAACTTCAGCTTCATTTATTACTTAGATCCTTATGATTCTTTACACCCAGTTGATAATGTACTCTCACATTTATCTTATATAAATCTCTGTTCCCATGTACATAAGGATACTATTTGTTAAGACAGTTTAACTCCTGTTTAAATATGACTTACCACTGAAAACACAGCTAAGCTCTCATGACTAGTCATAATTTTGAGAACTCCTGAAGACATTCAGAAGTTCCAGCAGTGAGAGTGCTGCAAGATCCTCTAGAGAACAAAACAGGGAGAAGTCTTTGAGGGCGTTTGGAGACCATGAACTATATCTCTCCCTCAGTTCCTACCTTTCTACACAAGTATCCAATTTTTTATTTATTTACATTTTAAGGATGTAAGTGCAAGTTTACTGCAAGCACTGGTTACAAGTTTTGTCTCATCTAGTAACCAAAATAGATCCACTCTGTATTAAAAAAATACCTGATTCTCTTTAGTTAGAGACAGTAGAGGGGATGACACGTCCCTATAAGAAGATGACAGTTATCAAATGGGCAAGGTAATTTAAAACAGCTATTTTAAAAGTGAAATCTTGAGTGGGGAGGAAAGAGTGTCACGCTGTGACAGCAGCAGGGCTAAGGTGCCACTCGTTCAGAAAGCTCACAGAATCCTTTCGGGATCTCAGCAAGCAAACGGAGCGGGAGACGTTACAACTCAGTATTACTTAAGTCTCAAACCTGGGCCTCTCCACTCCAGGAAATTACAATATCATGTTACTTAAAGCGGTATAATTTCCTTCCTCATATCTTTACAGTAATGTAAAGATGCTTTTATTGCTATTCCTACAGAAACAGGGAAACAACAATACCCAGGGTAAGTAAACCCTCACTGCGTCTACGCTGTCCTCTGTGCAATATTACTGTTCCAGTAGAAACCATCCTTCCCTTCCATCAACAGCTCCACAGCTAAACCTTCCAAAACCAGGCTGCCAGCTTGATTCCAAGATCTGAAGAGGAGGATGGTTTTACCTTGTCCCCCTCTTGCGGGCATTAAGGTGCTTGGACTACAGGACATGAGCTCTAGAAGAGAAGTACGATGCATATAGTGAACTACCCCGGGGCACTGGGAAGAGTTCAGACTAGAGAGGGATGGGTGAATCCCTGCACTTCCCATTTCAAGGGTTAAAAAAACCCCAACATTATATATATAAATAGTGGGATGACTTTGACAGTCTGTTCTTTTAGGACTTTCATTAGCATCCAAACCAGAAAGGAAAACAGCTTAGCCATTCTCCCACTGGCCTCACACTCCTAGTGTGCATTTACTCTTCCTTAAGCTCCACTTGCTGGAGGCACCTGATGGAAAGAGCAGCGGAAAAAGAAAAGCTCAGTAACACAGTGTGAATAAATATACCTTTAAGACACAATCAACCCCTTCACTTCACCAAACCCTCATTTAATAACAATTTTTCTGGTGTGTTTGATGCTGTAAATAACGAACATCAGTTAATTTCAAAAGCCTGCTCGTGCTTAATACTTGGGAATAGAAATTTTTGGCAAAAAATCAAATGAGATTGGTCTCATCAACTCTTCCAACCTGTAAAAAGGGAGTTTGGAGCCACTTTTACCTGTGACTGAGAGCGATCAGTCACAAAGCAGCAAGTGGCCTTGTTGGGAAGAGCTGCAGAGCAGAGAAGCTGCAGAAATCGGGTCAAGTAAAGCAGGATTATGGGGAAAAGTGGTAACAGAGAGAGAAAGATCTGGGCAGGGACAGAGAAGGGGCGCCCAATGGCCTGAATTTTCTCAGTCCTAATACAAGAAGCTGAAGCCCTGAGCGTGGCCTCTGCCACTTCTTCAACTGCGAGATAAAAAAGCCCAGTTTCTGCAAGGAGTGTTTTTACTGTAATCAGAGACTGGCTGCTCTGACCGTCAGCCTGACCCTGCAGGGACAGTATGCTCTTAAATGGCCCGGGCACAATTTATGGAGAGCCACTCCACAAGCCAGAATATATTGTAAACCACAGGACATGAGAAAAGACTCGTTTTACATCTACAAGGAGAAAACTGACACCATCAGTCACCATCCAGTTGGCCAGGGGAGAAGGAGGGATGACACACACACACGTATAAATGGATTAAATCACAGCCTCACAGTTTAGTAAGATTTACCTTTAATATTCTTAAAATGTTTTTTATTTTTGAAATAGAAGGCATGGAAGTGCCCCATTTTTCACTAGAGGAAGCCAAACTTGAAATAACAAAACAGCCTTAAGTAGTTCAACTACAAAACTCACCGTGATTTCCAGTCAGCATTACAGGGACTCGCAGAGTAACACTGTGTACCCATTAACTCCCAGTCCACAATTTGGCCAGAATTTGTTTTGCTGCATTACAGCCAAATCACTTTTTTTGTGTCTGTCTTCCTCCTACGTGGGATTGCCTTAGCAGAACAGGATGCCAACGCTGAAAGCACTGACTGTCTCCGACTTTACCATCTTTGATTAAGAAGGCCCTTTTATTGCAGGATCACTTAGACTTTACAGATAACTGTTGCTGCATTGAGATGAACTTACTGGCAGGAAAAGCCTTCAGGAGCTCGGGGAAGAGCAACCAGAATATTAAGCCTCCCCAAGTGAGTTATTCCAGAAGGCCAACGCAGTTAGAAATTATTTTCCTCGTATCAACGTTTTTCTTTTCTTTTTTTTTCCTGAAAATTAGGTTGGCTATTTCTTGTACTCCCCACAGCAGACACAGAAAACAGCAAATTCCTCATTTCCTTACAAAAAACTTTCACATCGGGTTTGAACAACTCTTGGCAAGTGGGTGGGCTATTAAAGATTTCGCTTTAAATGTCCTTGCCCCTTTCTTCCACTGTAAAAATCCTCTCAAGTCACCTCTCCATCTTTTTACTGCTGCACTTTCAGCTTCTACTTTAACCTCACAAACTGCTTGTTTCCAGTCCTGTTCCTGCCCCACTGATACAAAACATTATTGGGTGTTTCACAGCGATGGGCAAAAAGTCCTCATATTTTACTCAAGGCTGACATATCCTGAGGAATTATCCTTCCCATTTCATTTTACAGCTGTATAATGAATATGGATAAATAGCAGTTACCACTTTATTTCTCTTCAAGCTTTATTTCTGCTCTGTCTCACCCTTGTTTTTACTTCTAACTGGATGTTCCAGTACATATAAACTGGCACCAGTACCTTGCATCAGCCACTAACTCGTGTTTTGTGTTCAGACACATGCAAAGGTTTTTTAGACAGAGAATTAAAAATCTAATCTATGATGTGGGCCATAAACACCCAAGGATATAACAACAGACTCTTCTAGTTTATTCTAAGGTCCTGTGTACCATGACTTCCTCCTTCCAGTTTTAGATCTGAACAGCAACAGTATTTTCCATTCATATAAAGGCTATTTTTCCTCATCAGAAAAAAAAAAACCAAAACAAGTATTTTCTAACTTATTAAACAGAGCTTAAAAAATCTGAACGAGCCTGGTAAAGGTATTGCGTTGTCATTTCCAGGAGCAGTCACTTGAAGGATGGAAGGTAAAGCTATTTATCACCAAGGAACAAAACCAGCAGCAAATGAATAACCTGACAATCCAGAATTCAAGTGAAACCGAGTGACAAAACGTTGGGGCCTCACTTTTTGCCCTGATTTACAGTAGAGCACATTCACCAACGGGGTGCTGGTAAATCAACATGGGGAGGCATTTGTTTTAAGGTGCTACAGAATTAGAAAAGTACATTCTGAAAAATTCTTCATTTTTTTTTTTCCTTTTTTTTGTTTCCCTGGGAAAGAGAGAGGCCCTGCAGTATCTTCTGGCCAAATACAGCCAGGGTTTCCAGCAGAGCACAAGCACAAGTTTAAGAGTGTTGAGGAAGATGGGGAGGTATCATCAGCTTCACCCAAAACTGTTGCCTTCCCTCCTAAGGGTAAATATTTACGCAGCGCCTGAGAATATAGAGGAATAAGCAAAGAGTTAATTACCAAAGGATTGAAGGTGCTCTTTGCAGTTGAGACTAAACTGTCATCATCCCATCAACTGTAATAAAATAAATATAACAGAAACCCTAAGTGGAGCAGAATCTAGTCGATTCTTACCCGGTCTTCACTGTAACTGCTCTATGGCTTCAACAGGTCTTGTGGTCCAGGAATATAAAAGTGTGAAAGACTCTTGTTTTTAATCACAGGAAAACGGAGCTGTGTCTGCCTGCCTTGTTAGCTTCGTGAATTTAAACACTGACCAAACCACTTGAACTTGTCTGTGAGACACCCACGTCCTACGCTAAAAATAATAATCAAGAAAATAATCTGCTGTTAAAGTCCTTCACAGAAAAAAGCAGAAAGTCAATGCGTATGCTGTGCCGGAAAGGAGCTTAGCACATTTCTTTCACCTTGGTTACCAAACCTCCATTGCATTCCCAATCAAAAAACCCAAAAATTATCTCCATTCATATTAGATTTCATAAGGGAAGATTAAAAAAAATTGTATATTTTGGAATAACATTTTTAAGTTACCTTTTTATAAGTTCTATTAAAATTTTGAACAATTGTTCCAAAGTATAAGTTTACTATAATGTTATTTAAAGTTTCATGTAAAATATTTACCAGTGTCTGAATATTGCTGTATTACTATTGCTGTCTCCTGGGGAGGAAGGGAACTAAATCCCTCTCCTGAACTGGGGAACGGCAGAGCACGAGCACCTGGAAGCAGAGTCTCCACAGCTAATCCATTTTTGCTCACTTTTGCACATATAAGAAATATTTTGTTCATTTTAGTTTTATTCACCTAATTCAAATCAATGACTCACTCCTTCAAAAGTTGAATATCCAACTGGGAGTTTAAAACTTTTTCAAAAATACAAAAAAAAAAAAAAAAGCAGGAAAGCTTGTTTTCCTCTTCTAATGTGTGAATAATAAAAGAGGTAAGAGAATAAGATCTGCCAGCCCAGCCCTCAAACCTTGAAGGACACGGTCTCCAGAAACAGTCCAGTTCATTAGCTGCAGATAATGCTGTCTTTGTTTAATGAATCACTTGGAAAATGTAAAACATTTTGTGAGACGTTTCTGTCATCTTTTTTTAATTTTTTTTAAAAAGCTGTCTTTTTAAGATAGCTACATTTAAATACAAATCTCAAAACAGTGAGTTTTCACACCGACTTCCAATCCTCTATATACAGCTCATTTGCCATTGCCAGAAAATGTAAATGTTAAAGAATTTAAATGAGGATTTGTTAAATTATGTACCTGCTGAAGGACATATTCCTGCCCCACTTACCCTACCAGTTAAGCGTTTCCCCTCCTGCCCAAAGGAAGAAATTAAGAAATTACCTTAAGAGCTACACTTATGGGCAGATAAACACACTTCAAATAGTTACCAGCCAATGAAAATCAACCTGTCCTTAGCAAAATAATAGAAGTACAATCCCAAAACAAGATTAAAATCAATGATTTAAATCAAAGCTTCCCCTCTTGCTGATGTAAATCTAAGTGATTTGAATCACCAGGTTTGATCAATTCACTCATTTGCATAACCTTGATCGTTTATCCCTTAAAATGTCATTTAGAGGCCCAAGTTAGCTGGAGAGTTCTCTAAATCTCAATTTACGCAGCGTAAACAAGGCTTTTGTGTTCTTATTTAAAAATTTACAAAATTCACTATCAACTAATGCACTTCCATCGCTGATGCCTAATGACATGGGGGCTGCTGCAGTGCTTTTAAAGGGAAACGAATGCACATTCTGCAGTAATCCCAAACAAAACTAGAAATCTCTTCCAGCTGACGGCGGCCCTGCAGCTGTCCTCACTAACCAACAGGCAAACGTGCTGATGGGACAAACAAGTGTTTACAAGATCCCCCTCAACCCATCAATTATCGTTAATACAGTTGGGTAGCCAGGGGCTATTGATCTACAGTGGTGAATTTTCACAGCGTGCTGCTTCCCCGCATTGATCCCGGGACCGAAGCGGGGATTAACAGAGTGTGGGCTCTCCTTCGTTAAAGAAAAACTGCCTCTTCTAAAGGCAACAAAAATGTTAGCTGGAACCTCCCGATCTCCGTGCTTGTCAAAGCTGGAGTCTCCTTCCCATTTTTCCTGGTCTGGGTCAGTGTTTTCTGCGTAAGTTATTACTTTCCTCAACTCTCAGACTCTTCACCCAAACTTTTAGGTGACTCTGAGACTGTCCAAATCCCCTCCTAAGCCCTACTTCAAAATACCAACTCTTTTCTCCATGGTTTTACCTTTCCTGCATCCTCGAATTCAAGGGACAATGGAGAAATACTGGAGGAACTGGAAAGGGGGCGAGTGCTCAAAGGAAATTTAAGATGTCAGGATGATACAAATTAAATTGCAATGATTATCAAGCTCAGGAATCTGCTACTAAAAACTCAGAGGCCGCTTTGCTCACGCAATATTTTACACAAAGTGCAGCTCTCAAAAACGAAGAGTGAACATGGAGTGCTTTTACCTTTTTTTATTATACACAAAAGCAAGATTGGCTCGAGTATCAGGCAGGGTTTTTTTCAAATGCAAACATTTTAAGGCAATGGCACAAAAGTTAATAACTCCATCACAGTCCTTTGTGATCCAATTACAATACGTTTTAGCCTAAACTATGACGGTACTTTAAAAGATTAAGCGGTGCCACAATTTCTCATATAAAGTTACTGTTCTGCAAAGTTCTTGGTTGGAGAACGCAGGACCCGACTGCGTGAGCTTTTCCACTCGGGAGATTCAGAGTGGATTTAGCAGGATTAGAGCCAACTTCAGCATTTTCAGGATCAGAGCTTAAGCGGTATCTCTAACACAGGAATCTGTTCCTAAGAAAACCAGGAAGGTGTCGGTCCTAAACGGCTTTATGTTTTAGATTTCAAACTAAGAGGGAAGGAATGAAAACCAAGAGAGTTTTAACTAAATCCATGTATTTAAATCCATGTATTTGTCCCTGCCCATGGCATGGGGGTTGGAACTAGATTTTTAATATCCCTTCCAACCTAATCCATTCTATGATTTGTAATCTATGCATAACTAATTAGTAAATAAAATACAACACGCAACAGGAAAAGACAGTATTTTTAAATTACAAAGCTCAACTCATAAAAGCTTTTTTTTTTTTATTTGTTCCAAAATTGAACAACAAAGACAAACCTTGTAAAAATGGAATTATTATGCTGAATCCTGAAAACGCCCTAACTGGGCAAACCAAGAAGAAACCCTACTTGAAATCCCTCTATGTAGCAAAACACCTTTTTTTTCAATTTTAACAAAGCTTAGTTCATTCTAGGAGAGCGAACAGCCTAGACTGAAGGAATAGGAAAAGTTAATATCCCAAAAGGAGGGAAAAATAAGCTATTATAGCTGCAGACAGACCTTTTCTTCCTCAAGATCTCAGCAATTCATTCCCCAACACACAGAAAACTCAAGTTGCCATTAACCGATGCCCAGATTTGTTTCCCGACTTTTTTGGGGTTTTTTTTTTTTTTTTTGTTGTTGTTTTAACTCCTCTCAATTTATTTTTAACTACTGCACAGAAGTTGCAATCTGTTGCGACTGCTCATTTTGCAGATCAAGCTCCTGCTCCAGCACTTGCAGGGCGACTTTCCTGTCTCGCCTTCAAACCAGTTCTTATGCTTCAAACAAGTTCTTACACCTTACACACTGATTCCCATTTCAGCCACTGCAGACCTGGGCTCCACCACCCGCCCCAGACCCACTGATCTGGCAGGAAAAGGAGGTGGCACTGCCATCTTTAGTGTCTCATGTGATCTTGGGAGAAGGATTTAGTAGAAGGAGATGGTCTATGTTTAACTTGCATTTAAAGCCCTTAAAAGTTAAAGGAGTACTATGAACGATGCCAGGGCAAGCATTATCTAAAAAGATAAACAAGCTCAAAATAGCCCTGTTGCACAGTGAGCATCCTGCCGTGAACATACAACCTTCAACAGAGGCCATTTAAGCTGTTTCTTTACAACAACCTTCCCGAGAGTCACCCTAAAAACTCAGGGGCAGACACAACAACAAAGCCAAACCAAATCCCCTCGTTTAAACACCTGAAGGGCTTCAGGTAGACATTCTCCTGAGAGAAAGAGCTCTTCTAAACACGCTACTGGTAATCACTGCTTTTCTGAGTCCAGACTCAGAGGTGATGAATACACACCCTCAGAACAGGGGGGGTTTCCCCAAGGGAAGGTCCTTAGACTGCACTCAAAGTTGGACACCACTTTGTGTGTGTGTCTCTAAGAGGGGACATGGCAGCTCCAGGAAAGCAGCACTTCGTTCCTTGTCCCCAGCCCCACGTGCCACTGAAAGGCTGAGCATGGGCGAGTGGCCAAATTTGGGATGGGAGGCCCCAGAGCAAACCAGAGCCTGTAGCACTGGGCTGTAGGTGCACAAGATCCCCGTGCAGCAGAGGGAGACAAGGGAAGTGCATCCTCAGCAAATCTGCTGATGAGAAGAAGTTACATGGAGCTGTCAACACCCAGGAGAGAAGGGACGGCATCCAGAGGGACCTGGACAGGCTGGAGAGGTGGAACTGTGTGAACCTCATGAAGTTCAACCAGGCCAAGTGCAAGGACCTGCACCTGGACTGGGCCAATCCCAAGCACAAATCCAATCTGGGTGGAAAACAGATGGAGAGCAGCCCTGAGGAGAAGGCCTTGGGGCTGTTGGTGGGTGAGAAGCTCAACATGAGCTGGCAACCTGCGCTGGCAGCCCAGAAAGCCCCACACACCCTGGGCTGCATCCCCAGCAGCGTGGCCAGCAGGGAGAGGGGGGTAATTCTGCCCCTCTGCTCCGCTCTGGGGAGACACCCCCCAGTGCTGCCTCCAGATCTGGGGCCTCAGCACAGGAGAGGAGCCCTAGGAGGAGGGGGAAGGGTTGGAGCCTGCAAGAGGGGAGATGGAGCTGAGCTGTGGGGAAGAAGTTGTTTGGAGTGAGGGTGGTGAGAGCCTGGCCCAGGTTGCCCCGAGAATCTGTGGCTGCCCCATCCCTGGAGGGGTTCAAGGCCAGGTTGGAGGGGGCTTGGAGCAACCTGCTCTGGTGGGAGGTGTCCCTGCCCAGGGCAGGGGGTTGAAACTGGGTGATCTTTAAGGTCCCCTTCAATCATTCTATGATTCTAACCCCCATTCAGCTCCAGGGTGTTTGATGGGGCCGGGTCTGCCATTGCCACCCGCTTCGCTTCGCAAACACAGCTGCAACACCCGCAAGCAAAGGTGCATCTGCATCACTGCAGAGTCATGCAGATTAAAAATAAAAGGCTTTAAAATGACTTTCCAATTTAAAAATAATTTATAGTGAGCAAAATGAGTAAGATGCCTGTTTTGCAAAAATTTTCCAAGGGAAAAAGCATATCAAGGCAGCGAACTAGTGGAAGTCACTTGGTAAGCACTGGGAACCAGCGTCTGATTAAGAGCCAGCGCATCTTTCAAGCAGTATCCTTGTCTGCAAGAACAAAAGAACAAACATTTTCTTTTTACTTTGCTTATTTAGCTCAGTTCAATGACTACTGCTTTCAAAGTTGAGGAATCAGTTGGGAATTTAGAAAGCAGGAAAAACAGCTTCTCGTTTTTAAATGAGGAATAAAAATAAGGTGAGTTGATGAGCTCTGCCAGCTTTATGTTTTTGAAGGACAAGGCAATCAGAAATTAAGTGAAATTTACCTTGTCCAGACAAGACTCAGGGTATTTAATAAGTGTATTTTAAAAGAAAAACTATTTTGACACAAGTGTAACACAGCCTTAACACCAAGTAAAACTGCACTTTCAATTCTATTCCAGTTTCCAGCCGGATGTAGCTTGACATTATTTGTAAATAAGAATCAGCTGTGAAATACACATTTATTTTCTAATAAACGTACAGGAAGTAATGTAATTGCTTAGTTTACTTCTTGACACCTGCCAGAAAACTATGAAGTTAGTGGCAGAACCTAAGGAAGACATGTGCAAAACAAAACTGAGGATCAATTACTCAAACCAAAGTTTCCTGCCTGCTATTTAAACCACTTTGATTTGAATCGATCCACATGCTGCAGTGCTGACGATCGACACATGCAACCACCCACCTTCTGAAGCCATATTTAGGTTAATACAGCATCTATAGGATGCATTTATTGGAGCAAAGAGAACTAATGGATCTTCTACCTGTCCAGAGGAAGTCCTATTCCTGCCCTAAGCAGCTACAGGAAGGGGAGCAAAGGAAACTCTGGGAGAAGACACTGGGAGGAGCAGAGGCATTTGGGCACCTATTCTGTGTGGGTTATCATAGAATGGTTTGGGTTGGAAGGGAATTTAAAGCCCACCCAGTTCCAACCCCCTNCAGCTCAGCACAGCTCAGCTCAGCTCTTTCAAGTTCAAAACCATTCCCCTTGTCCTAGGGCTCCCTGCCCTCATCAAGAGTCCCTCCCCATCTCTCCTGCAGCCCCTTGAGGGACTGGAAAACCATTACAAGATCTCCACAGAGCCTTCTCTTCTCTAGGCTGTACACTCCCAACTCTCTCAGCCTCTTAGTGACAGCAGAGACAAGAGAACAGTTTTCTCAGGCTCCTCTTTCAGTTGATGGAGACAGAAATCTTCCACAGGCAACTCCTAACAGGAGCCCAACTGCAGATCCTACAAATTGCTCCCTGGAGAAACTTCTCTCTGTCTACTAAGAAGCCAGAGCTGGTCTCTGTGGACACCCAACTATAAGCCAGCTGGAACACATTGCCACCGCTGCACTTCTGTAAGCAGGAGCCAAGGGGCAACGCTCAAGGCCAAGGTCCCGCCTGTACCTGGAGGAAAGATTGCTGCCTGTGGCTTGAGCTGGCTGGATTTAATGTTATGGACCAGATTTGGCTGATCAGACCAACAGTTTGGGAATGTTACAAAGGTAAAATTCAGGTAGACACACCCCCTGGTGCGTCTTTTTAAAGACAACCAACCTTTTCTTCCACCTTCTTAAAATGCAAACTTGAAGGGGCTGGGGCTATAGGGTTCGTATCACACGGGATATAAAGGAAATGCTGAAACAGGTGCAGTAAAGTTGTTTATGAACTATTAAACTCTGCTTTGAGCAGGCAGAAGTTGGTCACTCCCACTGCAGGAAGCAGCAAAAGCAATGTCAAAACTTACAGGTAAAGATTTACAAGGAGAAGGGATGGGTTTAGTCCAGATGAGGAAGGCTGTATTTCATGTCAGACCTATCCAAGCCAACAACATAAGCTGTCATCTCTGCCAAGAAGCCAACACACACCTTGAGCGCCAAATCTGTCCAGCAGCCACACCAGCAAACAGAAAGTAGACGGACAACTTGAACTTCAGCCAAACAGCTACCTCAAAGAGCTTTATTTTAAACCAAAAAGACCAATAATGTGCAACCTTTCTGTCCATACCTGACTACACATGAAGTAGCAGATCCTACAATCTCACAAAGCGTTGCCAGAATCGTGTTTGCTGGGACACATGCCTTTCAATGGGTTTTGAACAAGGCCATCCCACCAGTCTGCCACCAGGACTGGAGTGGGCCAGGAGCACAGTGTTTGCTATGGGAAGCCACGCACTTGCAGGGTATTTTCAGGGATGTTCTCCAATGGCCTTGTCTACATAAACTGGAAGGATTAAACGACACCTCAGAGCAATTTAAATAAATCTGCAGAACCCACGTGTCACTGTGAGTGATGCTTAAGCCATTTCATCTCAAATTAGTTTCCCCTCAGCTTAAACTTGTCTCTCCAGATGTCAAACTCCCCTAAGCACAGTAACGCAACACCCATGAATTGACCTCTAACCACGACAAAGCAAGGAGTGAAATGCCATTTTACACCTGGTTGGAGTTTTACCCCTTGTGAATTGCACACACAAACACACACAAATTGCACGTACATGCAAAGGCTTTTCTGGGTATATAAATATGAAAACAAACCACCACTTGTGCTCCAAATCTAAAAGCTCCTCCCAGCCATTCGATGAACCGTACAACCAGAGCCAGACACACTTTATGTTTTTTATAAAGTCTGCAACTAAACCTTAAAATAAATAATAAAAAAGGTCGTGATACATCATCCTGACATCAAATCAGCAGATTGGGATTTCAGTATATCAAAGTGATGGATACAGACTTGTTTTAAGTACAGTTTAGTCTGCATTATACCAGAGCATTTATTGCTCTTGCCTTTTAGGCTGCTGCCTTTCCAAGTTGTTCTAAATAAGAGCAAGAGTCTTGTTTTCCCTCAATGTCTGGATCTGTGAGTCAGAGCAGGTGGTTCAGCAAAACCAGAAAAAATGTCCCCCAAAAATCGTGACTAGGGAAGAAGCCACAGGACAGCGTGTGCCAGAAAACACAATTTCTTGGTTTTCCTCATTTTCTCTTGCTTGCCAAGTGATCCCATAACCACTCGTGGATGGATCAGGAGTTAAACCCCTCACAGGATCAAAATCCTCCTTAATAACCCCCCGACCACCATCCCTCTCAGCAGGTTCAGGCTGCTGGAGCACTATTACACTGGGTCCCAATACCTACAACAGACCACGTCCAGTACACCCAGTGTACTCCCATTGCTGTCCAGCTTCCATCTGCTCAGATCCCCATCTACCTGCTCTCCCTGATCCACGGCTGCCCTCTTGCCCATCTCTCTCTGCTTTTGATGGGATGAGATAAAAAGAGCTGCTGGGGTCCTCAGAAACTAAAATTCTGATGTTGTATCAAATGCTATTCAATAAATGAATACACATTTTCAGTTAGAAATCACATGTATAGATAATTTCCATCACCAGAGCACACTGAAAACTATTCATTTTCAGTATAATCCTCAATGGTGGTGAAAAACATCAACATTACAGATAGTCTAACGCAGACGGATGCAGGTAGAGGGGTCTGTCCACCACCGAGGATGTGCTGTGCAACCTGTGTGTAACACACAACTGTTTCCTTTCCTATGAGGACCACATTTCCTAGGCTTATAAAAAACCCAACTCCGTAGGCCACCCTGTATCCCACTAACACTAAGATACATGGAAGCGGTAGAGTCATAAAACCACTAACCTTTTAAGTAAAGCATTTTCTTAACTCAAAATATTGATTAAAAACCTGAATTCTTTCAGCTTATACTTCTCAGACAACGCCAGCAAGCAACGACAACACGCAAGAACATGCCTGTAGAGTCCAGAACATTTAATTTTGCTGCAATTATTTCAGAGGCCCCCTTCAAATACCTTACAGACAACCAAGAGTCTGCAAGTCCTTAACACCGATACAGAAACTCCCTGTTTGATAAAAACCTAAGACCGCCTCATTTTTGACCTGTGCTGTAAACAGTGTGTCGTAAGCACAACTGGTAATGGATTTGGAAAAGAGGAGAAAATGTAAAAGCAAAAATTATCATTTCTACCCTTTTCCCTCACTCCCTCGGCCCCCATCATAGTTTTAAACAACTTCTTTGAGCCCACTTACGCAGCCAAACCCGCGGAGGAGAGGAGAGAGGATGAGTGACTGGCAGTAGAAAACAGGCCTACGGACAGAGAGCGACTGTGTCAGGGGTTGATCTGTTTTAGGAACTGCCCCCATCTTTCAGGGTGCTCACATCACTTCTGTCCTTGCAGCAAAACCGAAACAGTTCTTTGTGCGCTATAAGGGTGCAGGAAGACGTTTAAAGGCATGGGGGATACACTCTTCAAATTAAAAAAACCCACAACACTAACCAACTAAGTAATTATAGCAACCTTGGACCTGACTGTACCCCTCTAGGTGAGAACACTAGTGTATATTCTGCATAATATTTATCAACAGGACAGGTTTTATCATCTACACAGGGTAGAAGTCATTTACGCTGCCTTCTCTTTCACTTAGGCTGGAAGCTCATACACAAGAGCTCCCTGGTATGAGTTTGTAAATACAGATGTATGGATAAACAGGGTAATAGATAAGCAATCGAGCAATACTGAGACCATAACTCCACTGAGAGAGAAAGTATGCAAGTAACCCCAGGTAATGTAACTGTGTCTACATATCCACACAAATAATCTTAGCCTGTGTCCTGACACTGATATAAGAACACAGTCTTACGGAGCTTGAAATCTTCCCCTGGAGAAACAACTTTGCCAGAGCAGAATGGAAGAAAACACGCTGTGTAGAAAAGAATGCTTGTAGCTTTGCTTGCTATTTAAACCAGGCTGACTAATCTTTAAGATCTAGCAGCTTTTCAGGTTTTTTTTTGCCTTCCCTCAGCCCTCCTTCCCATTTTACCAGCACTTTAAAGTAAGGGCACACCAAGGGCTAGGTTATACCCAAGACTGAATACACAAATCCTAGGCAAAGGCAAAAGCAACAGCTCACCAAAGAGCTCAGAAACCACCAACCCAGTGGAGGCAGGGGACAGAGAAACCACCAACCCAGTGGAGACTGGGGACAGAGNCAGGCAAAGGCAAAAGTAACAGCTCAAAGAGCTCAGAAACCACCAACCCAGTGGAGACTGGGGACAGAGAAACCACCAACCCAGTGGAGACTGGGGACAGGTCAGAAGTGGAATAGAAACTGAGGAAGAACTGGGATAGACAAATCTCAAAGAGATGCCAGACCACAAGCTACGGCAGCCCTTCCAAAACAACACCACTTTAGGTTTTTCTGTCATTGCCTCAAACCACCTCATCAGGGTTCACACCTGCAAGTTTTTCCACTGAGAAAAGGCCATCTTGGGTCCTGGCAAAACTTGAGATTGTTAGAGAACGTGTAGATTCTGAAAGCTGACAGGCTGGGGAAAAAAAAACCCACACCCTAAAAATTGCATAAAAGATGGCAATATTGACAGCTTGCTTTAGCATGCAGCAAGGTGGGAATGGAGAACAGGAGGAAGGTGATCAGAGAAGAAATATGGAGGAACAGAAGGCATTTATCAGGAGCCCATTCCTGTAATACCTGAGTCAGAGCTGCCTTGTTCAGGGTGACAAACACATGAAAGACAGACCTTCCCCTTCCTGGAAACTGCTTGTAGTCTAAAAGCCCTAAGTCACCATGAGACTAGGATCTGTCACAAAAGGTTAAGCATCTATATAAATGTTTTCAGGCCTGGGCTGTAAGAAGTGAAAGGCAGTCCAAGGTAGTCCTTTCAGCACACCAGTGGGAAACCCAGGCTACCGGGAACACACAAAAAAAAGGTGTGACAAAACCTCAGTTTGAAGCACAGGACAGAAGATTTCAACTAGGGAACAGATAAAGACAGCACCTCAGGAAAGATCTTCCCTTTCATTAGTCACTTGGGAGATAAGGAAAGAAGACAGAGAATCAGACCACCATTAACCACTAGGATGCAACCCTGGTTTCCCACATCTCAGGTGTAAGGGCACAACGTAAAGGCCACCTGCCTTTGCCAGGACAAGGATTCCTGCACGAGACGTAGGGATGTAACACCAATGTTCCACAACAGGCAAGTTTACACAATAAAGAGAACATATATTTACTTGGAGCACAAGTTGCCCCATAGATTTTTAATAATGACTGTAAAACTGAAATCTTTGGATTAGAAATCATCTTCAGCAATGAAGTTTAGGCGTGCTATTCATTTCAAGTGAAGAAAACCCATTTCCAATCCATTCCTATTAGAACTGGTACCAACTTCTCACAAGGAGAAACACAAATGGCATTCACAGCCATTTATTCACAGATTTTTCTCTTCATCCTCCCGGCTTTCCCTGGCTCTCCCCAAAACAGAGGGACTAAGGGACCACTCAATTTGGTTTGTCATCTTTGTCCCTCATTAACTACCTTCAGATACGGCGGTTCTCTTGTGCTGTATTTCACTGGAAGGACATCTCAATCTGTTTTTTCTTTCTCTATAGAGAAACTGTTGAACCAGGAGTACTACAACAAAACCACTTTTCTAGTATGCAACACGACAGTTTCTAGTTCAAGTGCAAAGGGACAAAGAAGCCAAAATCTTGTTACACACATACATTAAAATCAAAGCAGGAAACAGATTAACATCTGGAGAAAAATATTAACCCTTGTGCTTTCAGTGATGCAACTCACAGGAAACTTCCTTTGCAGTGCTGTTTCCAGCTCTTTCTCCCCCTTCACTTAAAGCACGAGCACTGCTGGGCAGCACTGGAAATAGGATGTTCACACATACCCTATAAAAAATAATGTAGGAGGCAGTCAGGCTCTGAAAAGCTGAGGCTATCAAACATATATCTAGGAAAAATAAAATGATAATTTCCTTGTTTGAGACTTACAAAGATCACTGTAGTCAAGAAAACAGTCTCACACGGTGGCATTTTGTAAGAAGAAGGTTTTTAGAAAACACAGTTTTAAGAGAGATCCAACAGTACTAGGGGGCAGAAAAGAGGATGGATGATCGAGGTGCAGTGTGATGAGCATGAGAAAGAGCGAGTTAATGGGACATAAACCTGCATACACTGGACACAGCTTTGCAAGTTAGAGAAACGACAACCAAACAGCAATCATACCACGCCAAAAAGGTACCAACAAGTCAGAAAAGAAACTTCGTTTTCTAAATGACAGCAGATCTTAGCCCTTTATGTATGAAGAGCATGCAGAGCTGGAGTTAAACAGTAACCAACAGTCCTATAGATGTTTGTAGGTGACCTAAAATCGAGAGAAATCATTCGTTGTTCTTATTCATGCTACCCTGAACCCAGAAAGCTGTGCTTTTCTGGGTACAGGGATGTCAGCAGAAAACTCTCCGCCAGGGACGAGCTCCTGCGGGCACAGAAGTGTCTGGGAGAACTCCCCACCATCACTTCCAGCAAAACTATTCTGGGGTAGAACAGGTCCGTGTTATCCCAACCAATTCCATCTGTACCAAATGAGAGCTACTGAACAAGCAGGTCAGTGAGGACGGTCACTTCAGTGGGGAGGGAAAACTGGTTTATGATCCAGCACACACAATTTAAAAGACAGTGTCTGCTCATGCCTTAAGTGGCTCAGGACAGGACTGAACAGAGATGCCAGGGGAAGAAAAAAAAAAAAGGGGGAATAAAACAAATAAAAAAAGGTGAGAGCTTATAAATAAGGCCATTTGCTCACTAGGAACTGAACTGAAAAAAGCTCCTCACTTGACAAAGGCGACCCAGCCTCCAGGTATGTGACACTGCAATGGCCACCCCTCAGGGTGGCACTTTGTCTAGACAAATGGGCCATTAAAGCTTTAATGTGCCCTAAACATCTCTTTCAGTGGAAAAGATGGGACACAGAAGATACACCCAATGCCTCAGATGCACAGGGGGGATATTTGCAAGTATGCACTGGGAGGTATCCAGTGTTTGCCTTGTTCTTTCTCCAGGGCTGGGAGTCACCCAGCCTTGAACCAGAGGTAAAGGCAAACTTCTGACCTGACCTCTACAGCCATTCATTTATTAAACCGGATTTTAACTGAACTTACTATTCAGTAAGCAAAATAAAGTTCAGTTAAAACAGGTCTCCATACTGTGGTTCGCAAATCTTATTTTACAGCTGTCTACACTCAGAGGTACAAATTAGCGTAGCTCTGCCGTTACTGCGGATCAGAGCCTTGCTTCAAGCAATGCTTTCACGCTGTACACCCTTATTTTTAGAAGAACCGTGTGAGTGCACCACTGCTGCTCCGTAGCACAAGAGCAGCAACGCAGGAACCTCACCGAATTCGCCATTTAAAAAGTCTCCCATGTAAAACAACAATTAAACAACTGGCTCCTAACCAGCGTGTTCAACCTCCTGCCAGCCACGGTGGGAAATCCAGTGAGAGTAGTATGTTTTCAAAAACTCTTAGGAAAGGCTTTTTCTCCAAAATAAGGAGAAAGGATGGAAGATAGGATGAAGAGCACAAGGATGGATCGACATGAAAACTATTAGTTTAATTTCCCCATTTGCAGGCACCACAGAATTGTGGAGGTTGGATGGCACCTCTCAAGCTCAGCAGGTCTAGCCCCCTGGATGTACAATTTTCCTGTGCAACTTGTCCTAAAAATAAGCGTGCAGGCANTTTGGTAGGAGGCTGGGTAAGGCCAGAGCTGAAAAATTAGCTAAACTTTTTCTTTATTCATTTATTTGCAGGATGTTTTAACACATGCTTCTCACTACAAAGGCCAAGAGCGATCGAGAAGTGCTTCAGTCCTGACACTGCACAGGTTTCTGTCTGTAAGAGAGGAGAAAGCATAACACAGAGCTGGGAAGCAACCCCCAGGAGGGCACCAGAAGCACCTTTCCACCATGAAGGGTGGGAGGAAGGCTGCACATAGTAAATCGTTCCATCCAATAACTGGAGGAAGCACCAGTGTCTCCTTTAGAAGGCTGACAGCAAAAGTCTATCAAAAGCAAAAACAATGGAGAATAAATTATTCTTAATTATGAAAGGACCTAGGACTCTGTGATCTCCTGTTAATTAAAAAAAAAAAGAAAATATTCTCAATACATTTCCAGTTCAGTTCTTGTGAAAGCCAGAGAGCATTCCCACTGCCCCTGAGGTTAGTTACATTGTCTTTTAAGGACTCACCCCTTAAAGGCATTGAAATTCAAAGGAAATTGCAGATATTCAGTATTACTCCTACTCCATATTCAAATATCTGAGTTCACATAAAATATGCANGTGCCAGGGTAATGACTGGAGTACAAAGACACCTCTTCCCATGAAGAAACACTGTCTCAGAGCTGCAGTGTAGGGATGCCCATAGTTTTTAGCATGGGGGCCTCAGAAACCTGCAAGGGCTGGAGCCCCTCTGCTGGGAGGACAGGCTGAGAGAGTTGGGGGGTTCAGCCTGGAGAAGAGAAGGCTCTGGGGAGACCTTGGAGCCCCTCCCAGTCC
>VXBJ01005042.1:281776-292702 GCA_013400055.1 Nycticryphes semicollaris
TGTGGTTTTGTTTCAGATGGTCATCCAGCAGGCAAGAAGCAGAATTCAGCTCTGTCAAGCAAGAAGTAGAACAGACAAGGCCTGCGAGGGTCACAATTTAACTGTTTGTCTCCCTTTCTCTGAAGATGGCAACACTGAAAGCAAAACACGCTCTGCTCTTCTCTTCTGCTCCCCTGCAGCTGGTGCATTTTGTGAGGGACAGAAGAAAACCAAGGCTTCTCTCTCCAGCCTACCTTTCCCCCAGAACTTTGCAAAATAAGATGTAGAGAGATTTTCAAGATAAATCAGGATATGTGCTCTCCCAGGCTGCAAGATACACAATGTTTCATGAAAAGTTCTTGCCTGGCAATGTGCATAAACAATCTGCAGAGGGATCCACAACCACCAGCACGTTGGCCAAGGTGTCCACAGCCTTTACTTCAAGCACTGGGCAGCAGCAAGTCCCTCAAGGAAAAAGACAAGCAGAGGAGATGGCCATGGCCATGACAGCTTCATGATCACCATCTTCCCTTCACCTGCCAGCTCACTAGTCAAACACCTCTGAATTATGAAGGACAGTTAAATAACTTGTGGCTTGAACCTGCCCTGGATTTATCTAAGACCTCAGAGTGCCCCACACCACCCAGAATACCCCCTGGTTTGGGAAGCTTAGTTTGTCCCCTTGAAGCTTTTAAATTTTACACTGATTTAAATAAAACTAGAAGGAGCCTCACACTCCAGCAAAGGCCTGAGCTACATACCTGTGGTTCAGTTTCCACCCTGGGTTATTAGCCAGACTGTTTATAAAACAACTTTAAAATGCCAGCTTTTATATATTACAGTTTTATTAATCTCGAATGATACATCATATGCACCGGACGCATAAAAGGGTTATGGAAACATGGTTTGCATTTTAAAACGCTTTAGTGAAAACAAATGAATTATCTTTATTAAGTGAATTGAACCTTGCTGTGTCCTCCACTGAAAGATTTCAGTATTAGTGAATCTCTCTTTCCTGCTCTTTTTTTTTTTTCCACCTTACGTTAGGCGAGGAAAACAAGCCTTTCTGCATTTACAGCTCCCAAATGGTTTCTCAGTTTTGAATTAAGTACTCTGTGATCTGAACCGTCTGAAATGAAGAAAATATTCTCTACGCTCATGCAGAAGAGGCTACTTCTGTCAGAAGCTGGTTGACTACTTCATCTGATTCTGGTTCCAGGTGCACAGCCAGGAGTGACTACCATCACTTCACCGGTCTGACGTTATGGGAGACACTGGCAGTAAGAATACAGTGCCCAGGTTCTGTGTGAAGTACATTACAAGAAATGCAGGCACTAGATGAGACAGCTTAGGCTTGAGAAAAAGGTTCTTATATATTTTAACCTATTTAGATATAAAACATTTTTAACAAAAAACCCTGAAGTTTTGAATCCAGGTTGTAAACTCAAGTTTATAAGAGAGCATGATGGCAAAGAGGGTGGAGATGCTTCATGGCTGGTTTTTCATTTGCTAACTTCACCAACAACCAGCTTTTATTCTTATCAAAGATACAGATGCATCCATTTGTTATTAAACATGTCTCCTGCAAACTAGACATAGCTTCCAGGCTCCAGGTATGTGGTGAATCTGGCCCTTTAGCATCCTGAAGCGTCCAAGTACAGGAATGTTAACACCTTCTGGGAGCAGTATTTAAACTGATCAGTGTAAACAAATACAACCTCAATGGACTGTCCCGATGGGCAGAAAGTGCACACCTTGGAGGCACAGACTGTCTCCTCTGCTTGTTCAGGGCTTCGCATACTGGGGCCCCAGCTCCAGTGATGCTCTCAAACTGCAACCAGTCACTCTAATCTCCACCTTCAGTATTCTATCAGCAATTATATGCAAACTTAAC
The DNA here is from genome assembly GCA_013400055.1 of Nycticryphes semicollaris. Taxonomy (NCBI): domain Eukaryota; kingdom Metazoa; phylum Chordata; class Aves; order Charadriiformes; family Rostratulidae; genus Nycticryphes; species Nycticryphes semicollaris. Next base: position 283,650 of record VXBJ01005042.1, read on the forward strand.
CCACCTAAGCTATCAAATACAGACCCAAAACCGAACTGGATCTCAGTCTTCCAGTTCTACAAGCTGGAGGTCGGGGGGATAATACCTAAAAAAGTTATAATGGTTCCAAACCCAAGTTTTATGGAGGAAGGGGAGGTTGGGAGGAAAGAGGGATGATCTTTCCATAGCACTGCAATGCCACAGGAAAGCACCACATTTAATGTAATCAAGCTCTACATCCCAGCCATATGGAAACAATTTCAGTCAATAAACAACTCCTGCAAGAAGACAGCAGAGGAACAGAAAAATCAGATACCGATTTAGCTGGGAGGCAGGAAAGCCACTGGCTGAGCTCAGAGGTTTGCATTATAAGAAATATTTATGTCCAACAAAACAGCACACATTTTTGAGGCTCCGTTACTTGCCTTAGACTTCCCCAGTGCCACACCTCGGCCTGCAAGCAGCAGAAATTACTCTTCTCTACTATCTTTCCCAGCCTCAATCCTCTTTCCTTTCTTCCCCCTTCCAAATCTTCCCTCAAAGCCTATCTCCGTGGCAGGTTTCCCCCTCGATAGCCAGAAAGGAAGCAGGCATCCCAGGCTTCAGATACTCGCCCGACCTTCTTTGCATTTTATCTGCCTGGAATTTGCAGGTCACAAAACAGGGACTTTCTCATGGAGCAAGTCCTTTCAAACACCTACCTTAAAAAGGAAAAAAAAAAACCTGAACAAACAAAAAGCTCAACACGCTTCTTACTGACTGTGGTATTTCAATGAAGTTTGGTTTCAAGCTACCGTTATTTCAGTGTCCTAAAAAACAACAGCAAAAATCCTACCAAGACGTTTGTGGGCACTGCTGATTAGAGCTGCAACATGGAGGGAGTAAAAGCTCAATCAGTTTGGGACAGGAAAAGAGAAATTCAAGGCAACAGCCAGCAAGGGAAGGCAGCTGCATTTTTAACAAAAGAGTAAGAAGGCACATTGGTTACTATGAATAAAATAGAATTGACTGGAGTGTGGCAGAGGAGAGACACCAATATTTATTCAGAATTATGCCCCTGAAATGAACTGTAGGGTAGTTCACAAGTGTCTTCAAGAAGTAGCCGCTTGCAAAGGTTAGAAAGATCATCCATTCCACGACACTCTGCAACCCATAGATGCACCACCACAGTCCCCAAAGCCTTGTGGGCTTATACTTGCAGACATTCAGGAACAGAAGGCCTTGGGATGTTCCTCTTACTAACCAAGGTGCAAGACTCCACACTCACCAAACAAACAAAAAAGGATAACATTCATAAAAGTAACTTTTTAGCAGAAGGGAGAGCCGGGATTACCATGACCAGTTCTGTGTTAGACTGGGGCAACGCGCTTTTGTCACACAAAGGACCTTCTACTCCATCAGTAAGAGAAGATTATTTTCAGCAAATCCATTCAGAGTGAAACATTTGCAGTCGGCTCACAGAACACGCACCGCAGTGGGCTATTTGCAGTCTCGTAGGGTGAGGGGGTTCTTTGCTTTTTTCATGAGGGACTCTCTAGAAGATGAGGGTAAAACCCCAGGCCAGGAGGATGCTCATATTGTGCTAATGCTCAAAAAGGGGATGGAACAAATCTGGGGAGCAGTAAAGCAGTGAGCTGGGTACCAACCCAGGCAAACCAACAGGAAGAAAATTAAATATATATATGGATATATATTTCCCCAGTAAAAAAATAAGAAGACTGATGTCAGTAGTGCCAATCAGCATGTTTTAATGGCAAACATCTTGATAAAGAACTAACTTTGAGATTACAAATATAGTCAAACAGAGGAAAGTAGGAACACAGGGCGTGCTTTGGTTCCAGTGGAAATCCACATCGGCTGCTCCGTATCGACTGGTGCTTTCTGAGAGCTGTCAGTTCGCCAGTTCTCAACCTACTTCCTGGGATTGCATCATGCTAATTTTTTTTTTTTTGTCACTAAATTTAAGGTCTGATGCAGTTCAACATCTTTATCACTGCAGATAAAATTCTGAGCCTGACACCAGGACTACAGAACGGTACATTACGATCAAAGAAGAGCAATAGAAAGAAATCTGAACGTCTACCCTAACTTAGCTCAGGAGAGCAAAACACAGCTGAATACAAGGCAAATTTATCATCTAAGAAATGCAGAGTGTAACTGCTAAATGGCAGATTTTACAAGAAAGAATCTCAGTGTTGGAGCAGCGAGGCTCACAAACAGGATTTCCCTATGCCAAAGGGCTGCTGTGAACCTTTTAAATGGCCGCGTAGCAAACAAGGCCATGGCACCTCGGAGGAGATCAGACACGGGCTGAAACATGCCCCATTTTTGGTTTCCACAAAGTTAAAAATAAACGGAGGCCATGAAGAATCACCAGATGATCTGAGCACTGGAGAAAATGCCTCAGAGTGAGACTTAAAAGCTCAACTCTGTTTCCTTATCAATCGAGTAACTTGATTACAGAGTGTAAGTACCTCCGTGGCAAGAAAGTACTGGGTACTAAAGGGCCCTAATCTTGTCAGGAAAGTCGTAACAAGAACCAGTGGCAGAACTTAGACAAATTCCAATTAGAAGTCAGCCACTTGTTTTTAAGAGTGAGATGGCACAAACTACCAAGAGAAGTGATGAATCTGAAATCACCAGTGATGGACACTCAAGGCTGGAAAGCTTTCAAATTGTTTTTAGCCAAACAGCAGTTACTGGTCTCGGTTTCAGAGTAAATGATTAAAATTTAAAGGCTTGTGATACAAAGCATATAAAACATATCAGAGCAGGCGATTTAATTGTCTGTTCTCGCCTTAAATTTTATGAATCTCCAATATGTTAACATCATTCTGCTTCTCCGGATGAGGAAATTAAAGAGGGAGGAATGAGTTTCAACTTCAGTAAGTTCCCCCTCTTTCAGACTGCTGTCCTTATCACCAAACAGCCCCACTCCATCAAACAGATGGAGTCCCCATGGAATGCAAACAGTCAGAGGACGACCAACAACAATGTCTGGGAAGCACGCAGAATACAACTTAGTTGAGAAAACTGTGATCAACTACTTACCTCTCCCATCTGCGGCATGAAAAAATGAGTATTAGCTTAAATAGCTGGTTCTTACTGTGTAAATACGCTTATGACATTCGTGTTTATACTACCGAGAGCAGCAGCACGCACTACCATCCGGCCAAGGATCTTCAAATACTTCACGAACGTGAAAGCATCTCAAGGAAGGATTATTTTCATATTACAGCCTGGAACACGGGCAAGTCAAGAAGTTTGCCCTGGGTCATACTTTAAGACCTATGGCAGAGCCTGGAAACGCGAGCCCAGCGTGATCTCAGTGCCAGGAAGAACTTTCCTTTCCAATATTTGAGCAGTACTTACATGTCAGAGCTGCCGCATACCCTGCTGCTCGGGCTCCCAAACCCTGCCAGTTAAATCACAAAGAGATTTCTAGTGAAAGCCGACATTGTCATCAGAGAATCTGATCATGGCAGAGAAACTGTCCAAAATAAAGGTCAGAATAAATATCCCAGTAGAAACAGCGCTTGTATTTTATGAACTAACTAAATGCTTTCTGCTTCCATTAGCCTTACAGTACCACTGGCAGAACAAAAAGCGGATTCAGTGCTTGCTTCAGAGCTCAGAAGAAACGGGCAGCTCAAAATGCAGGAAATGACTATATGCTACACTTCCCAGTTGATAGGGCAGAGGCTTATCAGAAGAATAAAACTGGCTGTTCACTCACTGAAGGAGTAGCCCACAGTATTGTTTACATCGCAGGAGCTGTTTTACTGCTGAACTCCATGTTCAATAATGTATCTTTTAAGAAAGTGAAAAGAAAATAAAGCTTCTTAAATACAAAGTTTGGAAGCAGGGAGAAAACAGATGCCAGGAATTCAGAGCAAGTGAGATTCCCAAACTTAATTATTATAGTCAGGATGCCTGGCTTGTAGATTCTTTCCTTACCCCAATGTTAAGACCTCATCTACCACCACAGCCATGAATGGGGTTCACATAAATTTAATACAGCCTGAATAGATGACAGAATCACAGGGACTGGAAGGGCCCTGGAAAGATCATCTAGTCCCATCCCAATGTGTCCTGTACGTACAGCGAAGAAAAGAGGCCCACCTCTGTGCACAAAGCATAATAAAATTTCCCCTGGCTACGAGAAACTCCTTCAGTTGAGCTGGAAACAATTCTCCACCCATCAGGTGACTGGAAGTTCTTAAAAACACACCGTGGACACACATACAAAGTTAGGTCTTTGTCAAGCCAAACTACAGGAGTCATGTTGCTGTGCACATACAAACTGATGAAGGGCCGTGCTCAGTGATAGGTTTCAGGCTACTAATTGCACCGAAACCAAGCTGGAAGGATGAAGCAAACATTTGTAAAGGGACTGTGTAGGAGAAAGAGTTAACTGACCTTCCATACCTTCTGGGTGCCTGCACAGGAAAGATAAAGCAGAATACACTCCCTGAGAAGTGCTGTGCTACAGCAGCTCCCAGTTCTAAGAGCAGTCTCCAACTTCAGGCTCCGTGTGCAGCTTTGATTAGGAACTGGGGAAGGGAAATCTGCACGCAGATGGGTAGAATAACCAGCTACAGATTTATTTTTAAATTCTTAAAAAAAAAGCGTATCAAAACAGTAATTGTTCAACCTTTTGGTGTCTGAGTTAACACGGTGCTGAATCAAAAAAAGTAACAAACATGCATGTGCATTCCTGAGATAGATTTGAAGTCCAACACTGAAAAACTCCTATTGAACGAAGCAGAAGGAAAGCTGTGCAAGAAAACACAAGAGATCCCTCACAGCCTTGTGAGGAAATTTACCCCAGTAGTGCTTTTGGGAGGGGGTGGGTCTAGATTAAAAGCAGTAAGAATAACCGGGTAAGTAAGGATGACAAGTGTCAAACCACAGAAGTCAATGGAACACGGGAAATCCTCCCATCACTGTAAAAAAAACCTCTCATTGACTTAGGTATTCTTAACGAGCACATGAGACAACCAGCCAATATATTAATATATATTAACCATACAAGGAATTTATGACAGACTTAAAAGTGCAATAGATGGGGAACAGACACAGCCACGTTCAATCGCCACTGACTCGGTACGTGACCTTGAGCGAGTCACTTGGCCTTCGTGCCTTAGTTTCTGTATTTGTAAAATCCTGATATGTGCGTAAAGCACTTAAAGATTTACAAACGAAGGTACAAAGTATTCCTTTATCACAGAGTAGTAAAGGAGGGGGACAGCGGCTCGGCCACCGGGAATCAAACGTGGAACAGCAGAGCCGTAACTCCACCAGACCACACAAGTTGTGTGTCATAAATCGATCCCTTCTGATTAGGTTAAGCTTTACAAGGCAGTAATTGCGATAGCAGCAGTTTCATAACTGGGAGGCCAGCACTTTGCTCAGCAGCGTATCGCGCAGGACAACGGCACCAACGACCAGCTCGTGGGAAACCCGGCTGCAACAGCCCAGAACAGAAGCACCTCAAACACAATATACTTTTTCAGGTTATCTTATGATAAAGGCTTCTCCACATGGTTCTGTGATCCCAGGGTGAGCCTGTGCAAGCGCCCAGCCGAGGGGGAGGAGAGGGGAAAGGAAATCAAACAACACCCTGCTTAAAGAGAAACCAGATTTCAAGCAAATAGGTCTCATTTTAGGAGAGACAACACAAAAATAAGTGTGCTTCTCTACCGTTACAAGATGAAATTTTCAGTTGGCCAGCAACTACAAAGCCCATTCTCCACTTCTTGCTGTGGACCACATGACTGCCCCAATACATAAGAACATTTTATGTGCCAACTTGCAACGAAGACCACATAGTTAATAGTTTGCAACCTCCTTTCCCCCAGAAGATCTTCAGAGTTGAGTAATAAAATTCCTCACATGATTTCAATGAGAGGGTTCACTTGTCAGAGGCTGTTTCAAGATAGTATCATATGTCAGGGAGGTGCTGCTCAGACGAAGCTTTCCAACCCTGCTTGCAAGGCTCAATTGAAAATTAAAAACAAAAAAAACTTAAGGCTATATATAAAGTATGAAACTGGAAGAAAGAAAAATGATCCACAGGCATTATTATTTAAACATGGAAGTTAGCCAAGTAACGAGGGGAGACAGAAAAACCCTGATTGAGCCTTAACAAACTCTTGAGATCATGAGCTGATTAGTAGGTTCTGCCGCAGAGTCCATGTAGGAACCCGGGCAAGTTGATCCCTCTACCCCTTGGTTTGCCACCTGTGAAATGAAAAATAGCCCTTTCTTTTCATATCCTGTTATTCTTGCTTGTATTGTTCCCCAAATTAAAAGCATTTGTCAAAACACTTATCTTTAGCATTAACACTGGAAATTGCATTCATAGCAAACATACAATCCATTTGCATGACTGAGTGCTCAAATATGATCTCTTAATATACTTTGCTACCCAGTCATCCTAATTTTATACATGTCAGAAAGGAGCTTTAGTCAATACAGAAATATTAGAATGCTAAAATACAGTTTATCAGTAACCTTACGTATAAAACAGCTTTAGGGATATAACTTAGACCCCCAACAATTCAAATTCTTCTTACTATCTCCTAAAACCCCCCACTATAATAATGACATTGGTCTCACTTCACTGATAACCCACAAGATAATATAGGTATAATTCAAGCCCAATCCCACGAGGATGTGCATGTGGATCCAATGCCTGCTGCATTAAAAGCAGTATAAAGTGAAATCGACTTCAATGACTTTAGAAGAAGTGTCAAAGCTGCAAAAAGTTATGGGTAGGAGAAATGAAGGCATGGGGGTTTTTGCAGCAGAATTCTGAAGCTGAGAGCATCCCTTCAAGTGTTTGATTTCAAATCCTAATCTTCACAGAAGGTGAAAAATATTTGCCACAGATCTCAATGCTGTAACTTGAAATTCCATAATACCCCTAGAAGTGCTGCACAGAAATCACTTTAAAGCACAAGTTGCCTTTTCTTTTTTTAAGATGAAAAAGTGCTGTTATTTCATGCAAAATGGTTTATTTTCTAACATACAAACCCAAACACCTTCAGATATCCCTTTATGAAAGGGACAGTACAGCATTCTTCCTGTCTCATGTTTCAGCTTCATTAATTCTTCCAATTCCTCTCCCAAACCTCATATCCTAAAGACCCAAATCTCACCAGTGCCCCACAGATATCCAACAAAAAAAGAGCAGTCCCAAAAGTTGAGAGAACAATTGTTAAAATTCATGCTTATTAATAATTCATTTAAAATAAAACAAAAACAGTTTTGAAAACGAATGTCAGAACCCCACTGTTTTCCCAGCTCCAGATACCAATGAAAAAAACATATCAAACACTTCCAGAAACTTATGGATTATCATAATAAAGGAAACATTTTGTAATAACTTAATTTTCAAAACACTGGACAACCATGAACTTTTAATATCCTTTTGAAAGAGACCAAAAGAGCCACACAGAAAGTGCCTTAGAAGTCAGCTTTCTGCAGCTGACACCGGTTACTAAATTTGTTGAATTATCAGAAACGCTACACTAGAGGCACGTTTTTCTAGAAAGGTCAACAAATAGAAAGGAATTGCTCAAGACCGCTCAGTAAAACAGTTAGAGAGATAAGCAGGCCTCATCCATGCAGGATTTTTTTCCAAGATTTCCTTACCACTCATTAAAAAAATCCTGCAGTTTCACCTGTGGTAGCATTCCTGTAGCACAGCTGGCAGCCTGCAGCCCACAATGTCGTCTAGACCTGCTCTGAAGAGAGTTGGATGACACAGGAGTAAAAACGCTGATGCCTGTTTCTGGTGCTCAAGGAACGATAGGAGGAAGAAGAGATATCGCCGAGCAAAACACAAGTTCCTTGTTCCTAGTCTCATGCCCAGGCTCGTCAGGCAATTCTGTCAACCACCCAGCAAAAGTTGCGGCTGTCGTGGGGCTAAAGAAGAACCTTCCCAGAAGGGAAAAGAAAAAGAGCTTTACCAAAGCCCAGTTCTCAGAGGCAGTATCAAACCCTGCTCTTTCACAGAGCCCCGTGCTCCCACCACACACAGATAACAAACACATCCCTGCACAGATAAGATATTCCATCCCTTTTGCACTTCTCCCCTACTTCCCTCCCCCATCCGCATCTCTGAGATGTTTCTTTACCAATTTGGAAGAGAAATGGCAAAAAAGGGAGATGCAAAACATAGACATAAATTAAGTTTGTTCTCTGCTGTTGACGGATTTTGGCCCTAGCATCATTGGAGGAGCAAAAAGAAAAAAACCTGAAGAGTGATAAATCCATATATACCTACTCCAAACTACACCCGCCATCCCAAGGGACATGGTATAATGGTAAATAAATATAGATGCAGTTCCTACTAATGAGGCAGGGTACAGCAAGGCCAAAGAAAATGCAATCATCTCAGGGAAAAAAAAAAGAAACAACTGCACAGGACTCCTCCTCTGCCATCCATGGAGGAAATCAAATGCCAGCTGCACCATCCCAGGAAGGAAGCAGAGCCTGTACCTGATGAGCCCTGCAGAAATGAGCTAGTCATATCACGGGACGCAAGCAGGCACTTCAGGGTTCTGCCAGTCCACAAATCGTCTGAGGAGCACAATCCCTCTCTCCAAGGCGATAGATTTTACATGGTATCATTCATGCAAATTCTATTTCCCCCCCACACACACCAGTTTCCTTTTCCTACATCCACTTTAGTTTGAAGCAGAGGCACGTAGAGAGCGTGTATCAGATCTGCTCTCCAACGCCTGCCCTGGCCATCAGCTTAACGCTTTCCTCACTACAAAGTTTAAATCTTTCCAGCTTTTGTTCATATACGTTTTGCACTTAAAAGGCACTTCTCTGTACTCCCAGCGTTACTTGAGCAGGAGAACAAAACTGAGATACACCCGACTCCCCAGACAAACGGCAAACATGCTTACAGGCTTCATTTCCTCTTCCTTCTTCCCTCCCCACACCCAAAAAAAAAAAAAAAAAAGGGGGCTTTTTTTTTTTGTCCCTAACACGATGGGACTGGGAAAAACACACACGACCCAAGGCTTATTCAGACCTATCGCGAAGGGAAAAAAAAA
>VXBJ01005042.1:294817-368956 GCA_013400055.1 Nycticryphes semicollaris
AGGGGGACAGGATTGTCCCAGTAAATAGAGCCGGGTGAAGCATGAAGCTGGTGAGTGTGTGGGGCTGCTGTGGGGGGGAGTGGGGGGCTTCGGCCTGACCCCCCCTCTCGGTGGCGGAGTGGGGCCTCCTGGGTTGCCCTGGGGCTTTGGTAGCCTTAGCCCTGCAGGGCGTGGAGGGAAAACTGAGGCCCTGAGGGGAGCGGCCCTGAGGGGAGCCGGAGGAAGGGGGAGGCCACCCTGTTCCCATCCGCCGGCAGCTCCACGGCCTCCGTCCCCCGCCGTTAAACGGTCGGTGGGGAGCGGCTGGCTGAGGGGATGGAGGCCAGGGCGGGTGGAGATTGACCACCAGCTGTGGGATGAGGCACAGGCCCGGGCTGGCGGTTGTCCTTAGGCTCCCCCCACTTTCCTCAGTGGAATTTAGGAGAAGGAGGAGATGGAGGTGTTTCTCCGCCTTCTCACCCTTCAACACGAGTCTCTCCGAGGGCTGGAGTTGCCCATTACACATGTGACTTCTGCCGGGTTGCTGTAGGAATGTTCATGAATCTTCATCAATAAAATAATCGTAAAATTCATAAAATCATCTCCCATCGGCAGTCTGATGTTAATATGGTTAATTACCAACAAAAAACCCAGCCTGGAGTAGCATTTGTTCAGGGTATGCTATGCTTCTGACAGATCTGTTGATTCTGGTTTAAAAAGGTTATCAGAAAATTCATTACCGGTATTATTGGTCTAGATCTTCCTTTTTCAATTATTTAAGTTTCCCAGAGACCTTGGATTCAGCAACTACTTCATTTTCCAGGGCAGAATTTCCCTATTTGACATAAAGTGCTGTAATTCTTTGGAAATGAAAACCAAAGCAGCTTTCAAAATACCTGGCCATAACCTTTGATTTCTTTAACCTGAAGTGATGCTGTTGTTAAATGTGAGCTCGCTCGTCCCTCGTTTTTGAGACTGAGCAGTTTGTCGTGAGGAAGCTTCACAGAAGTGAGCTTGGGCTCTGGGCTTGTTTTGACACTTCCAGTTAATTGCTATTCGTGGTGTAACTGTGTAAAATTAATTCAGTAGGCAGGTGGCCGAAGAGCTTGATCCTGCATAATCTTACACGTGCGATTACGTCTCTCTGTGGGGATGAATACAACCAGTGGGTCAAACTGCAGCGCTAAGCACTTCTAGACGTGACTGTAGAAGCTATTATAATGCAGGAGGGGAAATCAAACTAAGAAATCTTTAAACGAAGACCAGAGTGGAGATGCAGGGTTCTTTGTTACGTCTAGAGTCTCATACAGGGGTAGGGAAAGGGAACGGGAACACAAGCTGTCTGAAATCTGCTTTGTAGCATATTTACACCCATGTACAACCCATGTACAGATTTGGAGACTGGGGGTCGTAAAATCAGATTCTTCATCTTGTATTTGTCTGGAAATGTGGCTAAATCTCGGGGTTGTGGGAGGAGGAGCGGATGCTATTTCATCCTCTTTTTTCTTTTATTTGAGCTCAATTTAGAAAAACTAGATAGAGATTCAGGCCTCTGGACCTGATCCAGAATCCAGTGAAAATGTCAAACTCCCACAAATTCGAATGTGCTTTCATCCAGGCATCTCCAGTTGCGAATTTCCTCCCAGATCTTAAGCTAATGTGATAGTAATACCGGCAGAATGCACTGCAGTATTTGTCGGCTTCGGCTGGAATTCAAAGCACTGGCTTTAACCTGCGAAATTTTGAATGTTTTGGAGCTGCCAGCATGAGACATCGTCTCTTTTCCTTGTCACGTTGCCATCCATGAGATCACCAGAGACGCTCCGGGCTGGCGAGAGCTCAGCACCAACCAGATGTCTGCTGAGAACCTGCCTCTGCGAGCGCCTCCGTATCTGGAATTAGCCCCTGGTCTAAACGGGAGCTCTTTTTGCTCCGTTCTCCCAAACTTCCATCCAGTTTGCAAAGCGTGACAAGGACATCGTAGCTGCGGTGGGCACATTGTGGGTCTTTTGCATGTTTTGTGATTCTTTTACCTGACTTTTTTAGTTAGGAGATGAGGCACCCACTGCGTTAGCTGCATCAGCCCTTAGTTGTACGGAAATGAAGATGGAAGGAAATAAATCTTAGACCAAAAAACCTTGCATTTCAGTCTGGTTAGGAATATTAGTGAATGGGATGTTTGGATCTGTTTTAAACAGTAACAAGTATAAATTGGGTGGAAATTACCACATTCATGGTGTGTATAGAAGCATATATATATATATAGTGCAAACATTCCGATTTTTGGATTCCTAATCTGAAATTCTAGCAGGCCCAGAAATGTCACCTGTATAGCATATATGAGTTGCCTTTTTTTTTTTCCTTTTAAGTCACTGTACTCAGTCTGATAGAAAGAGTCCATTGACTCCCAGGAATCCATTTACCACAGCATGACAGCCACAGATATAGATTATTTTAGATGCTTTTAAAGAAGAAAAAAGGAAGATTTTTCCAGTTAGCCCGTAGATTTCAGGGTCACGATCCTATTCATGATTTAAAAAAAAAAAAAAAAGAAAGAAAGGGTTTTCTTGAAAAAANAGCAAGAAAGTGTTTTGCTGATAAAAGTGGTGATATTTCATTGCTGCTTTTTTAATTATGGATCATTTAAAAGCCACAAAATTAGTTTAGGTCTTATTTTTTCTGTCGTTTCTTTCTATTTACTTGGATTTATAGCTTCAGTCGTCAAAGTTCTGGTCTGGTGAGAGCTTAATTTCACATGTGTATTTTACATTGGTGAATAAACCAACTGAATTCCTTACTTGTATACTCACTTCTTCACCCGCTTGGCTTTTCACCTCCTTTTTTTTTAAACTTTCCTAATAGCAGGCAAAATGTTGCTCCTTGATAATTAAGGCTTTGTGGATTTAAAACAAAAGTCTTTGGGATACTGTTAATTTAATATTTGGGGCTTAGTAGCTTTTTAATACTTAAATATAAATTTAAACAGGTTTTTGATGAACGTATGTAAATAGTCTCCTTGGGAGTTGTTAATCCAGACAGTTGCAGGCCTGTGTTAATATATTTTGAGCAGAGGTAGAAAATAAAATGATTCATCTACTTTCTTTCCACTTTGCAGAGTGAAGTATAGAAAGCAAGCATAAGGTATAAATGCATTAGAAAATGACTGAATCTGGTTTTAGTGCAGTGCATGGCCAACCAATGGATATTTTTCATCTTAATTGACCAAAACTTGAATTTATAAGCTGAAGTTTGACCACCTGAGCATTGCTGTGCTGCCAGATGCCCAGACTTCAGAGATGCAAAAACTTGTATTTGAGATGCAAAATCTCCTTCGAGGTCCCTGAAGGACCATTGAATCCATCATCAAAGAAGAGAAACCCTCATGTGGAGGTGGCCATGCTCTCTACTCAGGCAGTTATGTTTCTAATCCCACATTTTAAACCTGGTATTTTTATCCCCTCCTCTTTTTAGTCAAAGCTTCAGCTGCTTCTGTGCCTTTTTAAGTGTTTGCTGCCTTCCATACAAGAGGTGACTGCATCTCAATGATGCTGAAGTGCCCCTGTACATAACCTGCTTACTGGCTCATTAAGCTGGCAAAGCATTTGGGATTTCTCAGTACACAAACCCTTCCATTCAGATAGGGTTGTCCATTCCCTGTTTGCCTTTAGCAAGACAAAAAGCAGGTGAGAGCATGCCCCGGAGCTGCTGCTGGGCACTTGTGCAGCCTCCTCTGCTCATCTGTGCCAAGCAGCCACCGAAGGTGGGGGTTGCACCTTACTGGGTTGTTAGAGCTCGTTTCTTAAGGAAATAAAATCCCTGTTCCTGCAGGGATTCTCTTCTTCCCTTCCCACCCCAAGGAATTTTCAAGGCTGTTAGCCAATTTCAGCCAAGTTTTGCCAGCAGGACTGAGTTTTAAAGAAACCGATTTTCTGTTGTTAGAAAAAAGAGATTCTACCTGTGTCCTAAGTCGGAGGGTGGAGCTATGCCATCCTCTCAATGCTTGTGATCAGAAAAACTTGTCTGAAGAAAATCTGCCCCTTAAATACCTTGACATGGCAAATCTCAACGAACCACACAGTTGTGAGACACAGATTCATAGGAACTGAGGTTTTGTTCTGGTGTGCATAAAACCGTGTGTTTAAAAATAAGTTTTCAAGGGGGCTCACTCTGTTGGCAAAGGTCCTGAGTAAGTAACTCATCCTGGTATTTTTCTTTCAGTACTGCCTGTCGGGGCATCCAACCTTACCATGCAACGTCCTCAAGTTCAAATCCACCACCATCATGTTGGACTGTGGACTGGATATGACGTCTACCCTCAATTTCCTCCCGATGCCACTGGTTCAGAGGTATGTTCTGCGGCCTGTGAGCACTTAGTCTGTGCCTTCTTGGGCTGCAGTCGGAGTGCTCTGTGTGAAATGGGGTATTGGAAGGAGGGAGGGGCCGAGTACAAATGAAGAGCATCATCTGATATCATAAATAGACTTTGTTCACTTAAAAATTCTCTTTATCAAAATAACGTCCTTTGGCTCAGTAGACGGAAGACATTTTATGGATTTATTGATTGGTTTTTCTAGATAATTTATTCTAGGCTTCAGTAAAGTATTGCTGCAACTGCTCAGCACAAGTGAGGTCACATATCTGTCATCTTTCTGGCTTCTTCATGCAAGATGAGATAAATGGGTAACTGAGCTGGAGTGCGTGGAGCCCAGCAAGCACAGTTTAACCATCGGCTTCTCAGGCTTTTCTTCAGAGCATGGACTAATGCAAAGAAAAATAGCACTTAACAGTCCTTGTTAGTTGACTTGATGGCATAATTGTTCCCTTTTAAAAATTAAATAAATAAAAGGGCAATGCAGCTGGGCACAGGAATGGAATGGCAGTGAAATAAAAGTAGAGTCTGGGAGAGAATCCTGAGATCAAGACTGCCCCTTCTATGTCCTAACTACAAAGTTGTGTTTTCCCAGGTTTTTAGATTAATTTGGGTATTCAGTTAGGGTGACTTATGTCTTGTGTAAGTGGAATAAATAAGAAAAATGAGGGGTTTGGAAGGTGAGAATGAGTAACTCTTGGTGATGGGAAGCAGTAGGAATTTTCACAAAAGCCATTTAGTAACTTTGATCCACGAGGAAACAACTGAGGAACATTCTGGGTTCAGGGGAAGCTTGATTGAGAGGGGGAGAATATGATTGGGAAAGGGAGTTTCCTGAGTGACCTGGAGAGGTTAAAGCAGTTTGTCCAGCACTTCCTGTGATTTGGGTTGGGGTTTTTTTGGAGAGGTAAAGAATAGGTAATGTATGCATTATTCTGCAAGAACATGGAGTTCAAGATCTTCTGTAAAGTAGGCAACAGAGGCCTAAGATGGATCGGTGTGAGAGTCAATTTTAGTTCTATTCCCTAATAAAATTGCTGACTGCAGCATTTAGGGGCAGCAGTAGATCTTGAAGGGATCCAGAAAATGTGGGAAGCCCAGGTACAGGCAGAATTGCCTTGGGTTTGCTTTCTCTCACCCCCTGAAGAAAAAGGCAATTGAGAGAGGAGCAAGAAGCAAAATTAGGTGAGTGAACAAAGGCTTTGGAGGTTCATTAGAGCTGCAGGCAGGCATCAGTGCTCCCCAGGGGTACGCCAGCTTTGGCTGCTGGTAGCAGATCCTGGGAACGAACAGCCAAATTGCAGGTCACAACCTGGAATTTCCCCAAGTACCTCCAGAATGTCTGCACTAAAATGACTCAAACTCAATAAGAAAGGATGTCAGATTTGACCCCTGATGGCCCAGTGGAATCGGAGCAAACAGTTGGATTTAAATCCAATCAATCTTGTCGGTGAGGTGATTGAACACCCCTTACAGCAAGGATTGTCCTAAGCACATGGGCTTGGGCAAGTAATTGATCTCTTCAGTACTCTACAAAACAGATGTCCTGCAGGGAGTCGTGGAAATGAGTTAAAAACTTGAGGAGGCTGCCACTAAAAAGTCCTTATCTCTCTTTAGTATTCATATTGTACCATTATACATCAGGTTCTCCATTACCATGATGTAGAAATACCTCTGAAATTCAAATGCCTATTATCAACATAACGTGGCCAGGTGATAGAGTGCTGACATTATCATCAGTTTCCAGGTGAGAGACTACAAGAAAGACTGACACACGTAGCAGTGTAAGAATTTGAACGCAGGTCTGTCAGATGTCAGGTTGTTTCCAGCCGTGTGTCCTCTCAGAACCACATGTGCTGCTTCTTGCAGCTTGGCTGAGATAGACCCACATGAAACCTTGACCACAGAGGAGCTGTGCTTCTCTCTGCTGTCTTCAAACCAGATGTCCCCAAACTATGATCCAGGAACCGTTTGGGTTCTGCAAGTTTCACTCTGTGCTCTGCAAAGGTGCCCTAATTTTTACCTCTGTGGAGCACAAAGGTGTGATGTTACAGCAGATCTTTGCTATGCAGCTAATTCCCGTGTCATACCTGGCATAGGACCCTCCTTGAGCAAACATTTTGAGAACCTGTGCTTTAATCTCTAAGAGAGGAAAGTGCTGTAATGTTTGTG
Organism: Nycticryphes semicollaris; assembly: GCA_013400055.1. Classification (NCBI taxonomy): domain Eukaryota; kingdom Metazoa; phylum Chordata; class Aves; order Charadriiformes; family Rostratulidae; genus Nycticryphes; species Nycticryphes semicollaris. The sequence continues at coordinate 301,338 of VXBJ01005042.1, forward strand.
TCATTAAAGGGACTGGACATTTTTTAGAGTTCTTTGCTCTTCAAAAAAAGCCAGTCAAAAGCTATTTAGATTACACCTTGTCCTGGAAATGGCAGTCCTTGTTCTCACCAGCCCATGGAGCATGTGCAAAGTACCTGCAGTTCCCAAACACTTTATGCCAGTTCATGTACTTTAAAGGAGGTTTGTCAACTGGAATTTTCTCCCCTGTACCAAAGTCAAATGCAAAGCGGTAAAATGAACATGTGGGAAGCTCTTAACCTTTCCTGTCTAGCCATGACACACTTGCTCACATTATTTATGGGACAGTTCTAGCTATTTTGGATTAATCAATCACCCTATTACAATGTCAAAACTATGTCGACAGGAACTGTGTTACTTCTTGCCTTCAAGGTAAGGAGTCCTTTCTGTCCTGTGTTGCTTATTCCGCTTTCACTCTCGCACAAGACCTATCTGCTAATTTGACAAGACTGTGTACTCTTCAGTGGATGCCAGGTTTAGTACGAGTCAATAGTGCTCTTTCATCATGAACAAAGCAAACTGCATGCTAGGCTAAATTAGGGGGAGTAGGGCAAGCATATATAGGAAAGTTTATTCCGCTCTACCTTGTGCTGGTGAAACCACAAATGGATCCAGGTTTGGGTTCCCAGTTGAAGAAGGAGGCTGAGAAGCTGTTCATGGGGCTCCAAGATGGTCAGGGTCTGGAGCTCATGAATCCATGGAGAGGCTGATGGAGCTGGATGTGTGCAGTCTGGCAGAGAGGAGGCAAGAGAGGAGCTAATAGCCATCTCTGCCTGCTTCAAAAGAAGTTACAAAGACAGCAGAGCCAAACTTTTCAACAAGGATGGGTAAAATAAGGGGCTGATGGCCACAATTTGTGTCTTGAGAGGCTCAGGTTTTGCCTCCCAGCAATTAAGTTTTTCTTAGCCTTTTCCCCCATCCCCAGAGAGGCTTTAGAATGTCATGCTCCAGGAATTTGCAAGACACAGCTGGGCAAAGCTGTGCCTGACCTGATCTCTTGCTGGTTTTGAGACATTAGACCTCCGGATGTCCCTTCCACCCAAGGCTTCTGTCCACTCCTCCCTTACCTGGCAAAGTTGTTGTGTATCAGAGTGCTTTGTTCCTGCCTTTTACCTGCTTTTCCCATTGCTCTTTTAGTCTCTCTGCACTAATTCTACTCAGCCCTCTCAGTCTCCAAAGTGCTGCTATTAAATTGCACTTTTGAATATGTCAGTGGGGAGTACCTTTAGCCACCTCATCTTTTCTATCGTCAGACTTAGTCTTTAGGGGTTGCACTTCTCTGGTGCAGCTTCTCAATGACATATCCTTCTGCTCTCTCCTCTCCCATGCTGTCTTCACTCCCCGAGTCTAAGATTTCCCCCTTTTTATTCCTTCCTTGTGACTTTCTGGAGTGCCAGTTAGGATTTGTTCTTTCATATTGCTGTTAGTCTGAACACAGCATTCCTCTGAGCCCTCGAATCACTTCCTATTTTCAAGAACTTAAATCTGAAAGCCCTTAAAGCACATAAGCACAAGTGTCTGTACAGCTCAGGGCACAACACTTGCAGATTTCATTGCAACCAAACTCTAAAGTTGTTTTTTCTCCAAATTTGAGGTTGTTGCAGGGCTTGATTCTGGGCGGGTTCAATTCTCTTGTTTCCTCAACTTTTTCTTCTTTGGATTTCTGTGGGTATGCTTAAATCTGGACAGGCAGTGGTTTTAGAGCTAAATCGTAGGTTCACACAAAAATCAAATGTCACTGTGAAGTATGAATAAGTCTCTCACTTATGGTAGGAAGAAATGCTGCAGCAATTACTACTGTAAACTCAGGATTACAGTGTCCAACTTGCAGTTTCTTTATTAGCATTTGGAACAATTTAAAAAGGGGGCCCTGACATTGCTGACAGGTAAAATCCTGCAGTTCACAGCAAAACCTCCTTGCCCCGTTGTCCTTCCCACACTGATAAATGCATTCTGAAACTCTTGGTGTGGGTCTTCAGGGGGAGACCTGAGCACGAACCCATGGTTTATGTGCATATAAAATCTCAACCTCTGTGTCCATAAATGCCTTAGTCCAGAGCATCGGTCTTTCCCTGCCGTTACTAATGGGAATATTTGTCTGTCGTCTCCCGTCCCAGAGCAGTTTTTCGATGCTTTTGTATTGTTTCAGGCCTAGAGTTTCTTGCTGCCCCAACTTCTCTTGATGCAGCCAGTTTTACCATGGGGCAACGCAAGCAGCACTGAGCCTTTGTTGAAATTCTCCCTGTAAATGACCAAAATCAAGCTCCCTGCCTGCATCATCCTTATATTCTTTTTACTTGTAAGTGTCATAATCATGATTTGTAAAAGTCATTTCAGTGAACACTTAGACACAGTGAAACTGTCTGTCTGTTTTATTGAGATTGTTAGTTCCCTGAGACAGAAATCGTGTTCTCTTCTGTGTGACACCAAAGAGAAGGTCTATGCGCAGCCACTGATAATGATATAATTCATATTGCAATATTTTTTGTTCTCTTTCCGCAGCCCCAGGCTGTCCAAACTTCCTGGTTGGGTTTTGAAAGATGGAAGCACGTTTCTGGACAAGGTACTATACTGACAGTTGAAATTTTCTTGCAAAAATTCTTTCTAGCAAAAAGCTACCTGACAAGTTAGGAGCTGGCACTGCAGGAACAATACTTCCATGCTGACTCATCGCGAAGGTTTCTCTGTGTACCCTTACCAGCCGTGGTGTCCTTGGAGAGCAGAACATTTTGAAATAAAATGCTAATAGCAACTCTGAGGCTTCAGAGGTAGCCTGGCTTTTTAAAAAATCCTCTTAAAATGCGGAAATCGCCAGTATGAATATTTTCTTATTTCATGGAGCTCCATAAATAATAGTGCTTTGCATTCTTAGAGTGCCTTTTATTCAACAGTCTCACTTGTCTGACACTGAGGCTTCATAGCAAGCTTATAAATGAAGTTGGTATCGTACCCTTTTTTTAGGCAGGAGAACTATGAGAAAGTGAATGGTTTCCCCATGGGAGGTCTCTTAGAGAGGAAAAGCGTGTCTTTAGCCTCTGAAATCAACATGTGTTCTGCTGCTGGAGGTAGCAGGGAGGGTATTATCTCCAGCCTCCTAATTCTAAGACACAGGACTTACTCAGCTACATGAGAGACACAGAGTTTTGCTTTTTTCCCTCCTTTTCATTACATTAGCTTTGTAGGCAAAATTTGTCTGGGGCTTCAACCAAAACTAGGCACTGCAGCGTCCAGCTTGATCTGCCATAGGGGAACAATGAGCACAAAAATATGTCAGATGTTAGTAAAATAGGCAGATAGATTTCAAATGTGTGCAGTGATAGGTATCAGTAGAGAAAATGCTGTTTTAATAGACTGTTCTCTGACTATGTGAACATTAAAGGAAAACAGTAATAATAGTTGCTTTTGTAGGGGACTTTGAGGTGGACAAAACGGATTGATCTGATTTTTCCAGGCAAGGGAGCTGAAGATCGTAGATTAAAGACCTGATTTTTCTTCTCATTGGAGACAAAAGAAACTGTACAGGCAGCATTTCTGCTAGTAAAAGAGTAACAACTCTATTCAAAGCACATGCTAACTGGCAGTCACAGAGCTGCAGAGGCTCAGCCACTGGAATGGAGCTGCCCAGTTTGAATTCCCTGGAATTTGTTTCTCCTCTACCCCAGCCTTGGTCTTGGAGCTTCAGGCTCCATTCTGTGCAAAGAATATCTATTTTTGTAGGGGATGTGGTTACGTTTTTGCAGGGCTACTGCTGCAGTGTATGTGCTCAGGAGAAATCTTCAAACTCACCCAGCGTCGATGGAAATCATGTGTTAAAAATTCAAAGGCAGCGTCTCTTGCCTTCACCTTGACCATTGTAACTGCTTGGAATGGTAAATTCTTTGACCCATGCTGGAAAAAGGCAAGGGAAGGTGTCAAAGGGGGATGTTTTATCACGTCGGGTGGACATTCCTGTTATAGCACTCTCTGGATGACAGTTATAAAACTGAAGTCCTGGAGAGGCATTGAAATTTGCTGCGATCTAGTTTTAATCATTTTGAACTCCCTTGAGATGAGGTTAGGAGACTTCTGCCACTAGATGTAATTGCTCATTCGTTATTAGTTGGCAGGTGCACTGTAATTATTAAGAATTGGATTCAATCTTTAATTCTGTCAGTCGGAAGCTGGCTGAGACCTCTCGCTTTGGGACAAGCAAGAGAAAGCATCCAGGAGAGAAGGCAGAGTGGGTGAGAGGAAACCCATGGGGTGTGTTAGAACCAGAGTTGGGAATGTTTTTGCTCCATACATAATCCTGAAGAATGTGACTTTTCATATGACAAAGATTGCTGATGTCAGCTTTGAAAGAAAGAGGACTAGAAATCCAGTAGAGATCAATCTGATGAAAAGTGCCACGTGGAGCTTAGATCCCCAAAAGTTGTTTCATCAAGTGGTCTGAGACGGGCTAAAAATTGTGTTCTGCTCCTAATAAGACAGAGAAGGTTTTATATCAAATCGTATCTGGAAGGGGGATAAAGATAATGGAAGTTACCTGTGATAGAGAAAAGGTTTTGAAAGTGCAAAATCTGTAATACTGTGTTGTGTTTTTGTGCCTTCTCCGTTGATGTGCTTTTCTGACAGGAGCTGAAGGAGTGCTCTGGCCATGTGTTCGTAGACTCTGTGCCCGAGTTCTGTTTACCAGAGGTGAGTTTGTTCAAAGCCCTGCTGAAAAATCTGACTCCATTCAATCATGTAGAAGAAACCTGCTAATTAATTATTATCAGATTGATGCTAATGTATCACTACTCAGTAAATAATACTACTGAAACCTCTGTGTTGTTATGGTGCCTCTAGTATCTGTGGCGCTAGAAAAACGCTGGAAACAGCCCATTTCAACAGTGGTTTGGGGAGATTGGACAGTCTCCTTGAGCAGATCAATATCTCAAAGAAGAATAAGACTTGACTGTCCCTTTTTAGGGGCCTTCCAAAGACAATATAACTGAGCTGGACTCGATTAGGACAGGATACATGTGCTGATGTAGATAAGGGCGGTGGACGAGGACAAGGAAAGCTGCTTGTCTCTAACTGCAGATGTGTGACCTGCCTGATGGAGCTCCCCTGGGGAGCCAACCCTGTGGTTAAACCACCATTGGGTTCTGCTGGGCTGCAGTCAGACATGCAGCTCTGCTGGCAGCAAATCTAGGTTTAAAAGTTTCACTGCCTTCTCAGCTATTCATCACTTGCCTCTTTGAGGGAAGAACCAGACCTTCATATCCGCTGCCATCACTGCAAGTGCCTGCTTCTCAAATGGTTTGGGTGGGGGTTTTTTTCAGGAATACCTGGGTTTAAAAAAAAAAAAGGCAAGCAAGACTACTGAAAATGTTTGAATTAACCATTAACCAGGCTTACCTGACCGATCAGATTAATGGTGTGCATAGGAGAGCTGAAGAAGGAAAAAAAACCTGCTCAGTGGTGGGGGTGAATGATGGTGAATAGTCTGAGAACAGTATCCTCTTTCCTCAGCCGCGTTCAGACTGTGATAACATCAGTTCTTTCATTTCATGTTGGGATGTTTTCTCTGCCTTTCAGAGACAGAGGCTTTTGGGCAGTGATTTTTTATTTTTTATTTTCCTTTCTGCCTGACCTTGTTGACAGGAAGCACAAAACACCCCTGGAAGGTTGTTGTCACATTGCTGGGGTCCTGGCAGTAGTTTTTCTGTCTTGATTCTATGAAACTCACCTCTTCCAGCTTCTGACTCTTGTCGTCTTGGTACTTTGAAGGAAGTTGGCAGCTCTGGTACTAATTTTGGCAAGTGATATCGACAGATCTGTGTGCAATTTCTTGTTTTCCCCAACAGGAACAGATAGAATACAATCACAAAAAATCCCTCTAATAATTCTGGCTTCTTGTGTGCTTTGTGGTTACTGTCCTGTGGAAAGGGAAATGCAGGAGGCATCTGTACACCTAGAAAGTACCACTATGTCCCAGATCTTGGGAAGAATGGAGTTTATGTTTTGGATTCCCTTTGGAATTAAGGCCATGCCCTGGAATGATAATCTGCTGGTCTTCAGGGTGCTTCAGCTCCGCTTTCTGGTTACATTGTTGGTCTGGAAAATACCCACAAGTGTCACTGTAAATATGACCGATGGCGAGTTGCTGCTTCAATGCAGTGCTCTCATCACTGCATCTACCTCTGTTTAGCAGCAGTCCAGCTAGCAGGCAGTGACCAGCTGCATGTCACCATTGCAGGGACTTTACAAATGGCCTCTCAAGTGCTTTGGTTCCCAAAGTTCCCAACAGATGCCAAGTCTACTCTGAAAGCATGAAGAAAAGATCTGCTAGTGACACACAGCTCTCATCTCTTGCTGCGCAAGCTCCCCTGTCTGGAGGAGAGTTCAGATGTCACAGTTGAGATGTTGCTGGTGTTTGGCAGCGCAGTGTAAGAAGGAGCTGTGTGAAAGAGGCTTCATCTTATTCTTTGTCTCCTTCCACACCACTTCTTTTGAAGAAACTTGTCTGCAAAAGCAGTTAGTTTGAGAATCACAGTATCACTTCCAGGAACACCATTGCCGAAGAAAGCCAAGTTTTGAACGTAATCCAGAAGCCACAAGGTGATAAAAGGCTGCCTCAGCAGCAGAGTACACTTCCACATGTCAGAGTGCAGGGTGCAGCCCTCTCTTTGCTTGGCAGCCTTTTGGTCTCTCTCACTTCACATTCAGGAAACATTTTTAAACCTCTTCAGTTCATGGGCACCTTTAGTGAGATTGCCGCAAGTCCCAGGGAAGATTTTACTTTGGTTTGGTTTTGACACCCTTTTCATCCTATCAGTAAATGCTTCTGGGATGCTGAGATGTGGGATGCTTCAGCTTGGATAGTGGTAGCATGTGTTCTCCTGATGGTTCACTGGGATGGGCTTCAGCTCTGGGCTGAGTCCTAACATTGATTCTGATTCTGAATCCTTGTTTGATTCTGTATGGTCTGAATAGGGCTAAAAACCATGTCACGAGACCCCACCTGGAGTACTGCCTCCAGCTCTGGAGTCCTCAGCATGGAAAGGACATGGACCTGTTGAAGCAAGGCCAGAGGAGGCCCCAGAGATGCTGGGAGAGCTGGAGCCCCTCTGCTGTGAGGACAGGCTGAGAGAGTTGTGGGGTTCAGCCTGGAGAAGAGAAGGCTCTGGGGAGACCTTAGAGCCCCTTCCAGTCCCTAAATCAGCTCCAGGAGAGCTGGGGAAGGGACTCTTTGTGAGGGAGTGGGGCCATAGGATGAGGGGGAATGGTTTTAAACTGAAAGAGGGGAGATTTAGGTTAGATATTAGGAAGAAATTCTTTGCTGTGAAGGTAGTGAGGCGCTGGCCCAGGTTGCCCAGAGAAGCTGTGGCTGCCCCATCCCTGGAGGGGTTGAAGGACAGGTTGAAGGGGGCTTGGAGCCAGCTGGGCTGGTGGGAGGTGTCCCTGTCCAGGGCAGGGATTGGAACTGGATGGTCTTTGAAGGTCCCTTCCTACCCAAACCATTTTGTGATTCTATGATGAAGGACCAACTGGGTAGGAGCTGGTGTCAGGAGTGTTTTTGATGCCGCACAGTGAGTATTTCTGCCTGTCCAGCTTAGCAAGATAAAAGGGTGCCCTGTCATGAATCCCAGGATGGTGTTTCACCTACTGTACTCAGCTTGGAGATCATGCCTCCAACATTAGCTCTGATCACGGATTGAAACCATGAACGCTTAGCTGTGAGTTAAGGAGCTTCTCACCAGAGCACTGTGTCAGCCCTCTGAAAAGCCGAGTGACCTACTTTCTTGCCTTTTTTATTCAAATTACTGGACCAAGCCTTGTAATCAGATAATATGTGCTTGATGAGTGTTGAATTCCATTAGCTGCTCTATAATAACTGAGTTAGAGGTCATATATCTTGTAAATTTCTGACTTGACACCATTTGTGTTATAGCATTACCAGTAAATATTTCTAATTAAAATTCCTTTAACAATGTGTGAAAGTCTTCTTTCACTCTCTGAACTGCTATCTTAACTGTCACATCAAAACAAATCAGACCCACCCGTCTGTTTTGGTGTATCCTATGAATGAGCTTAATCTCCCGCGGTAGAAAGAGTGAATGATCAAGATGCCAGGCAGTTAGCTTGGGGAAATATGAGAATTCTTTTAAGCATATGAATAAAGACAGTGTACATTCATCTCTCTCACTGTCCTGACGTACAGGACCATGTGTCACATCAAAAATAAGGGACAACCTGCAAAGTTGTTGCTGTGGAAGTTTTGGTGTCTGTGTAGTGTTCCCTGAAGGAATTAGTTCTTTGATAACAGTGTAATCATCAAGCCTCTGGTAGCAGCAGCCATTTCATTACATGAAAGACAGACAAACCCAGGACATGGTTTCCTTTTCAGATTTGAGAAGGAAATCATTTTAGGGGACTTTTAAAATAAGTATTGTTAATTTAAAGGGAACATTAATCTTCGCCACAGCTGAGACAAAGAATAATAGAATGGACATGGCCCTCCCCCCCTATTTTTTTTTATAAACTGATTACTTTCCTGCAGTATAAAGTATATAAAAAAAAAAAAAAAGAACAAGAAGTGTTTCTGCCATTGCTTAAACTGCGTGAAAGGGTTATGTGTTGCTTATCTCTTTCCTCTGTTTTCAGACTGAGCTGCTTGACCTCTCCACGGTGGATGTAATCTTGATCTCCAACTATCACTGCATGATGGCCTTGCCCTACATCACAGAGTACACGGGATTCACAGGAACAGTCTATGCCACGGAGCCCACTGTTCAAATTGGCAGGTAAAAAGCCCCTTAATATTCTCTACTCTTTCATCACTGCTAAGAAAAAGGTGTAAAAGACAGTATGGGTAAAGAATTGGTGTCTAATGTTCTGAAAAGGCTCTTAGGCAGTAGCTGAACACCAGCCAAGTCCTTAGTGCTGCAAATGTGTTAACTCAATGCTTCCCAACCTCTGGAACCATCTGTCTTCAACATTTACGGCAGGTGTTTTGCCTTGGTCCAGGCAGTAGGTGTGGGATAGTCTTAGCTTGAGTGGACTGAGACACCTTGTGCAGCAATTACCACCTAGCCTACTTCAGACTTTCAAAAACCATGAATCAACGATCTCTCCTGCTCCTCTCTGCTCCCCTTAAACAAAAGAGGAATCACCAGCCTTTACAACAATAAATGACTTGAAGATTATTGCCTTATAGTTTTGAAATTTTCAGCATTTGAAATTCATATAATTGCAATTTCCTCCACACTGCGGACAGCAATTTAAGCTGGCCTCACCTCGAATGACAGATGAGGTATGTAAGCTCTGAAATGCAAGAAGAAGCGCTGAGAAACACAGCAGAAATACGAGACTGAAGTAGAAAATGTAAAACCTGCTAATGCAGTCAGAAACTTAATAGTTGGTCATCAACTTTGGCAGTCTTTTCTTACAAAGTTGTCTGTTGAATGGATAAGCAGGTTTGCCCCTCAGTGCAGCCTAAATGGCCTTGTGCTGGGTGTCTCTCTTGTGCAGAACAGCTGCCATGTGCAGTAATTAGCAAGCACATTAGGCTGCAGTGTCTGAACTACTCTGTAAGCACTTCAGGGCAGGAATCTTTGTCTATTAAAGGTCCTGTGCAAACTTTCCACGCTGGAGTAATTCTCCCTTTGTGTAAAAACAAACAGAAACTGAAGGCCCTTGTAGGAGAAAGGAATTGTATAAATATGAACTGATAGGAGACCTTTGGAGTATTGCTGGCCCATAGCTGAAGATAACCAGCATGGTCTTGTTGGAGGTTATACTGGTGTGGTTCTCCCTTCCCCAGGTAATGCCAGATGCCATTCTTTTGCAGTTAAATCTGTCACTTCCTACCTAAGCAGCAATTACAAATGCTGTTTAGTTTGGGGCAGTGAAATCTACAGGGCCAGTTTTTAATGCCTGCCATATTTTTCTGTCCCAGATGTTGTGTTGTGCCTTTGTACTTGAGGAGAGTTCACTCTGACAACCCGCTTGGCTTCTCTAAGTGATAAACAGGCATCGGCTGATGAGTTTTCCTCATATATTTTGCCTCATTCCATATGAGTCAAATATCCATATGAGATTCCCTATCTCTCTCTTGCGCAGCAGGGCAGAGATTTGGGAGTTCCTCTTGTCCTGCCACTTTGCAAATAACCTGTAACCTAGTGGGGCCAGACCCTCTGCTGTCGCAACCAGTCTGGAATTGGACTCACTTGAGCTTGAAAGACTCGGTGGTGGAACAGGGGTAGGATTGGTGAGAGGTAGTTGCTGTAATGTCTTCGTGGGAAGATTCCCTCTTTAAAACTGCCCCAAAGTGTTACAATTTGTGTGATATTTTGGAAACGTTTGGGATAAAGTTCTCTCCTGTGTGAAAGGCTCCCGTCCTAATTTAGTTACCATGTCTTTTCAGACTTCTCATGGAAGAACTGGTGAATTCCATTGAACGTGTGCCAAAGGCTCAGTCTGCCTCCATGTGGAAGAACAAAGAGGTACAGAGGTAAGGAACAAGCCTCTGGGAAAGAGTTACTGTCCTAAAACACTAACCCAGCATACAGAATTGACTGTAATGATGGGTCACCCACCACCATTTGACATTTGCTACTACCATTAAGCAGAAAAAAAAAAAAGCCTGAGTGGTTTAAAGCTGTGACTCCTTGGGTTGTTTTTTTCTTTAATTGTTTGCAGATTGTTGGTCTTCCAAACAACCTCACAACTTGGATTCTTGGAGGGAGACTTGGTAACACAAAAGTCTCCCCTGATCTCCTATCACATAGTTTAGCTCTATGATGGTATGAAAACCAGCAGATTTTTATATTTACATCATAAAAAATGTTGAGATTAGCAAGCCTAATTATATTGTATTGGAGTAATTTTAATTTAAAATTATTTACATTCACATTTGTTGAAGTGCTAAGAAAGTCAAGATACAACTGTTGGAAGTCACTGGTCACCAACCACAGAGCAGTCCTACTTTTATTCCCAAGGCAGAGCCTCGTACACTTGGATGACAGATTTGCTTTCTTTCAAATCTAGAAAGAAATTAAAATTAGCATTAAAAAAAAATTAGTTAGAAACTCCCATTTAATCCAAATTATTTCATCCATACATAAAAACAAGGTGCTCAAAATTAAGATCTTCTAAATCTAAACTTCTGAAAGCTTATCTAATCTAAAAATTATCCATACAGTTTATAATTGCAGATAATGCTTTCTTTGGATATAAAAACAACTGTAGGTGCACAACATGTTCTATGGAGGAGACAGTTTCGTTTTTAGCACATATTAAAGATAAGGCCGTTTAATTAGAAAGTTATTTTTAAAAGCTACTTTGTGCATTTTTAATTGATCTCCCATTTTCTATTCCTAATTATTAACGTGGCTGATTTAAAAGTTTACTAAAAATGAATTATTTCATACATTATAAAAGTAGTCTTGACATTTTCCAGTATCACAAAGCAAAGAAATTAAAAATCCGAATTAACATATGTTTAGCTATACATTATTCTCCCCTGCTGAGCACGGGAGCAGTCTGTTACTCTCACTCTTCTGAAGAAGGCGAGTGAAACACAGATGTAAAGCAAAAGTAAAGGCAATAAGGTTGGTCAGGATTTTGTGCTGGTTGATGTAGCTTCTTATCAGAATAGTGATCTTTTTTAATTTTGGGGTCTTCTGGCCTGAGCAGAACCATTCCCGAAGCTCAGAGTGATGTGAAGAGAGAGGACTGGAGCCATTATTCTCATCACATTGCCGCGTGTGTTTTGTATGCAGGGTTTAAAGGAGGGTCATATATCTTGGAGCTCATTTCATGTCACTTTCCTACTGGTCGTATTTTAGAAAAAGTGCTGTCTAGCACTTTGTGTGCTGTTGACTATTCTGGAGGCGAACACAGAGAGAGGTGATTGCTGTTCTGATTCAACTGCTGTAGAAGGCTGAAGTCTTTCTGTTGGAGCGGTGTTTAAAATACATTTTTCTGTCTTATATTTCCTGGGAAGTACCCTAACATTGACCCTTCCTCCCTGGTGCTATCATGAGGCTGTTGTAGCTGGGTACCCAGGCGGGTGGGAGGAAGGTGTAAGAGCCTATTGCTGGGGATAGACGGGACCAACCCTTGTGTCTCACGTTCACAGAGAACCTCCACAATTTCATACATTGTTGGGAACCTCGATCCAATGGCAGGTACCTCAATTTTCACAAGTCAAGTGCACACCTTGCCCAAATATAGATAGAGGCAGAGGAAAGAAACGCTCTGCTAGTGGGGATAACAAACCATAACTAGGAGCCCTGCAGCTGTTCAGTATCGTAAGTCTTCGTATCATAAACTCTGCTACGAACCACTGTTGTCTGTGAGCTGGAACAGGGGGGCAAATCTCAATTCCATTTCCAACTGTGCCCCACCTGTGCTCTGAGTTTCCCCCTTCAGCTCCCGACGCTGTAAAACGGAGCTCCTATCCACCATAGAGGGTACACAGGGACTTAATTAATGTTTGCAAAGTGTTTTGAGATTCCTGGTGACAAGTGTCATGCAAGCGTGAATGGAACTGATTATTACAGCATGTGAGCAAACATCTACTGATCCACAAATTAACACCTGGCTAATAGCACATGCAGGGTTGGACTGACATCCGTTATTTAAGAAAATGTGATCCTTGGTGAATATTTTTTTAATACTTGGCTGTGGCTCGAGCAGAATACTTATTACTTCTGAGTCTAACTTTAATTTTTCAGGCTGATCAATCACCATTACTGCTTTACAGTTCAGCTGGTTCTAGTCTGAATAGTTAGTATAAAACACAAAGTATTATCATCTTCATTAGATAAAGCATTGAAGCATTTTAAATGCAAATACTGTATAAAATATAAGAAGTTCATTATAGTGGCTTACGTTTTTCCATTATCAAATCCAGTCTGAACTAATTGCTTAGCAAGTTTTATTACTGTTGGTTTTTATTTTAAATGAGCAATCTCCTGGAGGCTGTATAGATGCTCAACCAGGATATCTTTCATGCTGATTAGAATTCAGGGGGCTAAAGAGGAAGTTTGCCTTATGAAAGATGCTTTGCTGACTACCTGTGTGATGGTTTTTTATGTTTTTCTGTGCAGTGTCCGAAACGGGCTGTTTTCTTAGACAAGAGGCCAGGATTCCAATCTAGTTCAATCCTGCCATACTCCTCTCCCTTCAAAACAGAACATCTTATGTCATCTATTAAATATTACCCTTTGTAATGAAGAGGGGGGGCTCTCACTGTGCAGATGCCCAGTTCAGAATACAAGCCTCTGAGTTTCTTAAGCATAATTTTTTTGTATAGTAACTGCTGGACCACGTTACTTCGCGATACCTTCCTCTTCGTGGCTGTAGGTTGGTTGTCCTGGAATCTGCCCACATACAACTGGTTGTTCTGAGGTGATCTGTAATAGGATGCTCCCATAGCATTAGTAGAGTCATTCATTAAAATATCCTCCAGTAAGTTTCTGCACAAGTTTTAAAAGCGTGGGTGAGAGGCTGAGTGCCAGCAGCGGCACATTTGGGGCCAGTCTTTTCTCAGGGGTGCCCAGGGACAGGACAAGAAGGAACAGGCACAAACTTGAACATAACAAGCTCCATCTAAACATGAGGAGGAACTTCTTTCCTTTGAGGGTGGCAGATCCCTGGCAGAGGATGCCCAGAGAGGTGGTGGAGTCTCTGGTGGAGACATTCCAACCCCACCTGGACACGTTCCTGTGGGACTTGCTCTGGGTGGGACCTGCTCTGGCAGGGAGTCGGAGGAGATGATCTCCAGAGGTCCCTTCCAACTCCATATCACTCTGTGATTCTGTGGTCTGAGAAACCAGCAGTCTTCATTGTCTCTGTGTGCCACTTGGCAAAGAATGAACCCGCTGGAGACTGGTGCCACTGGTCTCTGTTAGGGATCAGAGTATATTTACAGTGAAGCCCGGAGTCAAGGCTAATAGAAACTTACTTCAGTCACCCAGGATGATTCCCCACTTTTCTCCATTACTTGGAGATCCATTCCCCGCTTCCCAGAAGAGAAGTTCTTGAAAGCATCCAACACTAAATGCTTCTTAGGGTAGGTTAAAGGCTTTTACAGGCAATTTGCTTCAGTGCAATGGTGGACAACTATCCACATTGTTTGGCCTTTTGCTGCTTATGACTTCCCAAAAAAGACCTTGAACGCTTTGTTTGTTTCCTTAAGCGCAGGGTGCTTTCAGCCAGCGTGTGCTGGAATTACAGTTATCGCGCTAGACCTGTACAGCCATCTTGGCAATAGCTGGCCTTAATCCTCTCTTCAGTATCTTAAATTATGGAGGAGTTCACTGACCTAGTAGATATAACAATAAATTAAATTCCTTTAAACAAATTGATCAAAGAAACTTGACCAATTTCCATAAATCTTTGGAAATTGGTTTGAATTAGCCTTTGATTTAGCATTGGTTTAATATATAAAAAAAAAAAAATCCTATTCTTCTTATGCATTTGGCAGCTGTGCTGCTTCCTGTCTCGGTTCATGTTGCTAAGGAAGATTTATTTCCCAGAAGTTAGGCATCTCTCTTGCAGGCTGTGACATTACAGTTCACTCCTTCCCTTGACAAGGCTGTCCAGCTAACTTGCAATGTCTGTGAAGAACAGAATGGATGGATTTTACTTTGGTGTAAAACATCTTAAATACTTCCGTGTAGGGGATTTCAAAGAACTCTGCAGTGTCAGCTAATGTATCCTTGCCAGTACACTCTGAAGACAAGCAGGGTATCTGAGTTGAAGGCAAAGAAGCTGAGGAGCAGGGGCATGTGCTCTTGCAAGACACTGGTCACAAAAATGAGAGCAGAGCCAGCCTCTGTCCACGGCCTGGTACCTGTATTTCAATCACAAGATTGTGGCTTACTTCTGTTTTCAAATTCATAGGACATGCAAAAGAGATGCTGATCTTTCCTGTGAGGGTGGTGAGACCCTGGCCACAGAGAAGCTCTGGCTGCCCCATCCTTGGAGGGGTTCAAAGCCAAGTTGGATGGGACTTTGAGCCAACCTGGTGTGGTGGGAGTTGTCCCTTCCCATGGCAGGGCGTTGGAATTCGATGACATTTAAAGTCCCTTCCAACCCAAAACATTTTGTGATTCTATTGTTCAAGATCCCAGTCATCTCTACCAATTCACAGAATCACAGAATGCTATGGGGTTGGGAGGGACCTCTGGAGATCATCTAGTCCAACCTTCTGCCAAGGCAGGTCCTCCTGTAGCAGGTCCCACAGGAACTTGTCCAGGCAGGTTTTGTCTCCAGAGAAGGAGACTCCAGCACCTCTCTGGGCAGCCTCTGCCAGGGCTCTGCCACCCTCACAGGGAACAAGTTCCTCCTCATGTTGAGAGGGAACTTCTTCTGTTCCAGTTTGTGCCCGTTCCCTCTTGTCCTGTCCCTGGGCACCCCTGAGAAAAGCCTGGCCCCGTCCTCCTGACACCCCGCCTTGAAGTATTTCTAGGTCTTGATCAGATCCCCCTCAGCCTTTTCTTCTTCAGACTGAACAGACCCAAGTCCCTCAACCTCTCCTCATAAGAGAGATACTTTGGGCCCCTCATCATCTTTGTGTTCCTCTGCTGTCCCCTCTCCAGCAGTTCCCTGTCCTTCTTGAACTGGGGAGTCCAGAACTGGGCACACTAGTGTGTTTCATGTTGATGTGTCGGATCAGCCAACGTCTTTCGTCACTGGTGAAAATAGCCCAAGGGGTTGGTGTAACACCTTCATCACAGCCACTTCTTTGATGTAAGGGATGAATAGGAGCAACAACAGAGAGCTGAAGGAGATTAGTCTTTGGGTGAGGCAAAATGGGCAGTGTGGTTCAGCTCCTCAACAGGCAGAATGTCTTGCTCCTCACTTTGAAGCGCCAGGCATACTTAAAAGAAGAAAGAGAAAAATTTTAAGATTGGAGAATATAAATGGGACTAAAAGCTGGTTAGTCATCAGGAAGTTCTGAAAATGCCCATGCCCTGTTGATTTTTGCAGATTGCTGCCCGCCCCTCTGAAGGACGCCGTGGAGGTGTCGATGTGGAGGAAGTGCTACACCATGCCAGAAGTGAACGCTGCGCTCAGCAAGATCCAGCTGGTGGGGTATTCTCAGAAAATTGTGAGTAACTGCAAAGCTGTCCTGAGGTCATCACTAACAACTTGTCATTTCCCAGCTTTTCTCTGGAAATGCCCTTCCTTTCCTGTTTTCCCGCCTGTGAGACCTAGTTACTCTAGCCTAGGAAAGCGAGACAAGATTATATTGCACGTCCCTCAGCCTGCCTCCCAGGAAGGGTTCTTCTTTGGTGAAATCAGGGAGTATCCATTTGTTTCTCCTCTTCCTCGGGGAGGCCAATTTTCAGGCAGCATACCTGGGAATTTGGAGTTGATGGGTGGCCCACTGAGAGCTGGGAGGATGCACCAAATGAATGTATCCTCTCTCTCTGTAAGCCACATCCCCCTCTGAGTTACCGTATCTCACTTCTGGGAATCTTTTGAGTGCTTTAGCCTCCACTTTCTTTTATACAGTAAATGAAGGATTGTAAACAAAACCTAATGGTTCCACCTGAACTTCAAACACTCCTTTCCCAGGGTTTCCAGCTAATAGTTGTCTATAACACTGTTGTTGACTATAATCCAGTCTAGTTTTTAGAATGAGCTGAACCAAAAATTCAGTAGTCTGCAGATACACTGTTCCACATGCGGGCCATGGTACCTGCCATTGTTGCTCAGGGCCCCAGGTAATGAAAAGGTGGATTAAAGTAGGTTACATATATCCAAAGCTCTTTATTTACTCCTTTATCTTAAGTAATGGGCCACTGAAGTTTTGAGGTTACTGTTAATGTGTAGTTTGAAACAGTAACTGGTGGTGCCATGTACTAAATTTGGTGGATTTAGGTTTGTGAGGTGCTGCGTGACAGCTGGTGACAAAAGACCCCAAGCCAACGCTAACATGGCTGCTGACATAAATATTGGCTGCAGCTTTGTCTAGCAACTGGACAGGGTGAAGGCATTTGGACTGGCCAGTATCCAGGGGTGGTTGCTGTTCATTTTGAACTGTACTCACAATGTGGATGTATCTCATCCAATTTTAGATCTCTACATCCGAGCCAATCATTCTTTTATAGTTACTGGGAAAAAAGGAGACATTACCCACAATACTTTGACCTCTTCCCGAAGCAAACTTTTAAAATCATCATAATTAGCCAATTAACCTAAAACATGGCAGCCTCAAGAGTGGGTTTTGGTCCACTTTTCACATCTGCATACTAGCAGAATCTAGAGCCTTGGCTTACACACTGTGAGGAATGATTGGAGACCCTGCTTTGTTTGGCAAAAGTTCCAAATACGTATTGGGATACTAGAAAAATCATTAATATTGCGTGAATCGGATGCTTGTTCTATTATTCAGTAACCAGAAGGTAGATCACATTAGTGAGATATAGGTGGAGGCTTATTTTCCTCTCTCTGAACAAGTACAACACATTACTGCATACGGAGAAAGCAATGCACTTTCTAAAGGAGACAACTCTCAGGTTGCTCACGCTCAGAGCTGAAGCTGAAATTTGGATTGAGTTTGCAGGGGTTTGATTCTAACCACTAGTAGATAGCATTTGAAAAGACATAGAATTAATAAGTGAGACTGAAGTAAAGTTTTATGTTTTCCAAAGCAATATGTGTAACCCAGAGTTTTATACCAGAACAGAACTACTTGTCCTTCCTTCTCTCCTAATGGCCAGTATCAATAAAATTTGACTAAAGGACTACAGAGCCTTCAAAGATGGCTCCATTTAGAGTTGTGGTTCAGTGTGAGCTCAGTTTAGTGCCATGGAATTCATGGGGAAGAGAGACTTTATGAAGGTCCTACCTCAGGAAAAGCTTTTCTCAGAGCATCTGTCCTGTTAGACGTGGGTAAATAGAAACAGCAGACATAACGCTCAGGAAACCAGCTTCATAAAGGCTTTGAATAACAGAACTACTTTTAAAATTGGTATCACTGATGATAAAATGACCTGTTCTGACCTCTCGAGGGCTCACTCAAGTCAAATGTTTCTTGCTGTGTGTTTCAGGAGCTGTTTGGTGCTGTGCAGGTCACCCCTCTCAGCTCAGGCTACGCTCTTGGAAGTTCCAATTGGATTATCCAGTCGCATTATGAAAAAGTTTCCTACGTTTCAGGATCTTCTCTGCTTACAACGCACCCTCAGGTACAGCCTCTGATTTCTCCTAATCTTCTACAGGGGGAAGTGTCTTTGCTAAAAAAAAAATACAGGGGCTTGTTCCAGCTGGGATCTGGCGTAATATAGAAGTTACACTAAGGTACCTCTGTTAGCAATTGGGAAATTCTCTTTCACCTTAAGTAGGAAATTTTCAACAGAGTTAAACAATAGAGCATTAGTGACTTTTTTTTAAAAATCCATATTTCACTAAAGAGTCTTTACAGACAGTTCACAGACTGCTTCTATATCACTTCTGAAACATCCTTCCTTGGGAGAAATGATAGCTAACTGGCTGCCAACTTTTCCACCCTGCTCTGCTAAGGGCAAAGTCTTTATAGTGCTGTAGATGTAATTTCCAGTAAATTAATTCTCTCTAGATCCATAAATTCCGAGTGCAAAGAATGGCTTGAAGTTTGCAGTACTGTGTGCTTCAGAAGTTGTCAAAAGAGTTAAAAGCAATATTAGCAGGAGGTCTTTAAAAATAATTTAGAAAATGTGTCGGGCTCATAATCAGCAAGTAATTTCCCCCAAGGTGAGTATCGTCTAAAGAGCTTTGCTTCAGAGCATCCTTCATTTAAAAGCTTGATCTCAGGAGTTGAACAACTGCAGTAGATAAACCGTCCTTAAGAGAAGGTATGGCTCTGCTTGGCTACATGCAATGTGTCAGAGCCTCTAAATCCCTTTTTCTCATCAGCCCTGCATGGGCCTGAGTTGTGCTCTTTTGTCACCTTCTCGTGAAGGAGCAGCAGCAGGATTTGACAATATAAAAATGGAATATTTTTGTCAGGAGAAACTTTGCACTATAAGAAGTAATTTGGCAATTGAGGGTGTTTTCATTTACATGAAATGGTGATTCAGTTTATCAGGTTAGACTGGCCGCGCTTCATCATTTTCCAACGTTGAGCATTTCTCTGGAAATCTCTGGTGAAGTCCCTGTTTTTAAGGAAATTCCCTTCTGGTGGCAGGGAATGGTGTGTGAATGAAGTGTTGGGTAAGAGCAGAGCCCGTGCAGCAGACCCATGCTCACTCACTGCAACCTGCAGGAGGATTGGTAGCACTTAGAGCAGTTTCAGCTTTAACAAGTGCAGGAAAATGTCCTGCAAGCCCACCTGAAACCCTCAGGACCTGTTCTCTTTACTGACAAGAGACGAAGCCTGGACTGTTTACTCTGCTGACAGTGTTGCACTGTCCCATCAGCTCTCTGAGAGCTTCATCTTTTAGCACACAGTCCATTGCACTTGGGGCTATTTTATACTACCACATAGTTTGAAGAAAGAGCTTAGCAGGAAATTGCATCCAGTTTGCCTTTTTCTTGTCATTTGCCACATCACACAAATGTTCCCAGATATCATCTGCATATCAGGTATCACCATTGTCTTATATTTGCTCCCAGAAATTGAAGACAATGCATAGATTTTGTCCCAACGTACACCAGTAGCAGCTCCTACGATATGGCAATTCTGAAATAACTGGTGGTTTTTGTGAGCTGCCAACCAGCTCTTCGTCTGTTTGACGTTTGACAGACATTATGTAATGATAACAGCATCTTGAGTGGCACGGAGTCAAAATTGTCTTCCAACAAATCGGCGTTTTTTCACCAGGCAGTGAGAAGTTATTTGTCTGACCTGTTTCTCCACAGAATCGTGGTGAGCAGTCAGAATGAAATTCCTGCCTTTTAGCACTACATGAAAACACTGTGTTTTGTTTAAAAAGAATTATATCCAGTTAATCAGTATATGCTTAAGTAAATACATACCCAGAGCTTTTTGAATGAGAGTAAAACCTTAGCACTTCTGTGATGGAAAAATGCTTCATCCTCTTACCTCTTGTCTAATAGGCACAGTAATAGCCTGGAAAGCATTTCCTTCTCTCTAGATGAAAACAGGATGAGGTTCATCTCTCCTAACCCAAATTGGGCCCCCACCCAGTCCTCCTTCTCCCTTCTGCCAGCACTGGGATTTAGGTGCTGACGTAGTGGAGATGGCAGCACGGGTGGGAATTAGCAGTGGTAGGAAGAGAGTGGGATCCCTTCTTTGGTATAAATGACAACTTTAAAAGTTTCCTTGAAATTTTAGGTTACATCTGTAATCAGCAGAGATTTATGGTCCATCTGTAATAATCTCTATTAACATCAGTAACATCCATCTCTATTAACAACAGCTAGAAAGTGAACCAGTTAGTTTAGCCTAGACGTGGCCCAGATACAGACTGGTGGAACCTGGGTGCAGTGGGTGCTGTTGGGATGGTCTTGGATGCAGGAGTATCTTGTGAAATCCTCAGCAGGTCTGTAGGACGTGCAGGTGAAGGGTTCAGCAAGACGGTATTTGTAGCTGCTGAGAATAACTGAAGAGCTTTAAAAGGTTGGTTTAAGAGTTTGGTCTGGCACCAGTAGTTGTTCCTTCTACTCCTGTCTTCTGGCAGATGGTTTCTACTGAAAATTTTGCCTCACCCTCTGCTGAGGCTGAATTGACACCGTTGCCACTGAAGTGGAGAACAGAAGTTGACAGCACAGGTTCAGACATGTCACTAAAAGCCTTTTAAGACATATTCTTTACATTAACCCACAAAAATCAATGCAAGCCCTCTCAGTGCAATAGCAGCTGAAATTATGCGTATCTAATATGGCATAATCATTGTGTACATTATCACAGGCAGATTCAATATTATTTTTTATTGCATTATTGGCATTTCATTTTCACAGACGCGCTGTGGAGGGTCAAAGATGGCAATAAATCTCATGGAACGGGTCAGGTCCTAGAAGGTGGTACACAGTGTAAACTCCTGTCAAATTTGAGATTAAATTCCCCTGCGTGTTTAATGGAGCAAGGTCTTTTTCAACTACTTAGGAATGGCACTGAGGGACTGCGAGCAAGGGAAGTAATTGAACAGTGGTCTTCTAAGTTCAGTTTAGGAAATCTCTTCATCACTCTCTTCGGGTAGAAATCTTTCCTGGTCAGTGAGACAGCAGAGGGTCTATTAAGAGTAAATAACCCAAAAACAACAGGCAGTTGGCTGCAGTTGCCCACCTTTGCTTGACCAGTAGCTGTGGGAAGCCCAGCAGAGCCCAGGGCAAGGCTAAAAGTCAACTTTTCACCATAGCATTACAGCATCTGCAGAGAGAAAAGCAGATTTTGCCTTTTCAAGATTGGATTATGCTAAATTTCAAGTATCAAGAATATATATTTAGTATCAGGTCACACTTAAGTATAATTTCTGAATATCTCCTCTGTGTTTGCTAATGGAGAGAAGTAGATATGCATTTTCATGCTGCCTTAATAAAATGCCAGTATAAAACATAGAATCATCACAGAATCACAGAATGGTTAGAGTTGGAAGGGACCTTAAAGATCATGGAGTTCCAACCCCCTGCCCTGGGCAGGGACACCTCCCACCAGCCCAGGTGGCTCCAAGCCCCCTCCAACCTGCCCTTCAACCCCTCCAGGGATGGGGCAGCCACAGCTTCTCTGGACAACCTGTTCCAGTGCCTCACCACCCTCACAGCAAAGAATTTCTTTCTGGTATCTAATCTAAATCTGCCCTCTTTCGATTTAAAGCCGTTACCCCTTGTCCTGTCACTCCACTCCCTGACAAAGAGTCCCTCCCCAGCTCTCCTGTAGCTCCCTTCAGACACTAGAAGGCTGCTCTAAGGTCTCCACGGAGCCTTCTCCTCTCCAGACTGAAAAACCCCAACTCTCTCAGCCTGTCCTCACAGCAGAGGTACTCCAGCCCTCTGATCATCTTTGTGGCCCTCTGCTGGACCCATTCCAACAGGGCCATGTCCTGTTGGACATGTCAAACAGTTGACCTCAGTGTAAAAAGTGTGAGCCTCTATGCACAGTCAAGACATAAGACTACCTGCCAGTGGCCAAGTTGCCTCACAATTTCCTTGGTCCATTTAACTGTCAGTCCTTCTGCTACATCTCTGGGCCCTGGGATAGACTGTGTAGATGTGAACTCTCCTGTCCCCTGGGAAGCAGACATGACACGGATAGATGGTTGTGATAGCTACCTTCAGCCCTTCAACCACCTGATCTAGGGTTGTACCTATGACTGTAGGTCATCGGTCCAGCGTAGGCTGTAGACCTGGTAGATCAGAGGTCATAGCCCAGTGAAGACATTTATTTCACTTTGACCTAACTTAACTTCTAGCACAGGCTTTGGAGAAAGGTATTGGAGGGCAACATAGTGCTAATCTGATTGACTGGTGGAGACTGGTAACCTGAGTCATGTTTTCTGTATTTTCACTCTGGTGTTGCATTGGGAGCACTACTCTTTTGGGAGTGGGGTTTAATGGGTTTTTGTGTAGTTGAATCTAGGATTTTTCACTGGTTTTCAGCTGCTGGCTTTTCAGGAAATACTTGTCTGTTTGGCCTAGTATTATAGCTACATATAAAAAAAATTATAGATATGTATCTAAGCAATCATTTCTGAGACAAATAAACATATTAAGGAATCTACAGTGATTTCTTTTTTCTACCAGCAGTAGCCCTTGCCCTTCTGCAAACAATCTGAAATGAGTATTTGAAAGCCATGGTTGTAATCCTGTGGGCAGGGGAGCAGACTGCCCAGTCAAGGCAGAGCCTTGTGTGGCGTTCAGATTCATGCACAAAATGTAGAGCTTCGAGCCCAAAGTCCTTTGCTGATCTCGCCTCTTCCAAAGAGAATCCACTGAGGGGTTGGGGAAAATGGTACCTGCCCCCTGTAGACGGTGAGCCCTGGAAATCAAAGCTGATGCCTTGATTTGCGAAGGGAAGGGAGTTGGAAACCAGGGCAGCCAGAGAGAGGAATGCAAGTGTTAAACCCTTCCTGACTGCACTGCCACATCCTCGGCAAATTATTGTCTTTCCAGCATTCAGCTCCTCAGGCCATGAAATGATTAGTCTATGGAGACTGCTTTGAGATGGATCCGATTACAGTTCCGTTGTTTGTTTTGGGCTGTAGTGTGCAGGTAAACAGTTGTATGTGTTTTTATTAACTCCAGTTACATTTCCACAGATGGAGGGATGTTAAATTTAAAGCGTTCCATGTGTTTCCCTTCTTGGTTACTGCCTCTATTACATATTGGAGTCCTTTTGGTAGAGAGCAGAGAAACCTGTGTTACAACTCTCACATTGCTCATTTTATATCGCTGTGCTCTGTTTCAGCCCATGGACCAGGCTTCTCTTAAAAATAGTGATGTTCTCATCCTGACGGGCCTTACACAAATCCCTACTGCTAACCCAGATGGCATGGTAGGAGAGTTCTGCAGCAACTTGGGTAGGTCAATGAAAGACGACTATTTTATCATCTTATTCATTGCTTCGGGTGGGAAATAATTCTGAGATTCCTGGAATTGAGTAAGTTGTCCAGCTATAGCTTCTGGCATAAAACTAGCTGTTTAGATTTTACGATGTGCTCCTGATGTCATTAATACAGTAAGTGCTTGGAGAGACACAAGTTGTACCTAAAATGTTTTGGAATGGAACAGGTATAATGAGATTTAATCATCTGCTGCTCTTGGTTTGCTAAGTATTTTGCTCAGCTGCCAACAGACTACGTGTTGCTGAGGTTTTGGATATTGTTTCCATCTGAAATATTACTATTTCCTTCCTGTATGTCAGCCAGTGTAAAATCTTTACATGCTTTTTTATGACTTTCAGTTTTGAAAACAAGCACATCTGCTTCCCTTCTTACACCTGATTTTTAAATATATCGAAAAGCAAACAGCACAATCTCTGTTTAAAAAAAAATAAATCAAGATATATTTATAGAACCCAGAAATATAAAACCTAATCAGACGCTTTCACAGCTGGAAAAGCTGATAATTGCAAAGCTGTGATAGCAGTGTGAATGGCAGCATTTTCCAGCCTGTTTGGAATGTCACATCCAGTGCTGTTCTCTCTCCCCTTCCCCCAGCCCAGTTCCTCTGTGCCCTCACCCTTCTGTCATCCAACCTCTTGCTCATCTCTGTCCTGATGGATGTTGCCTGTTCTTTCATCAGAAATCTTGCCTTTTTTAAAAAACAAACCATTTTTTACCAAGAAGGCTAAAAAGCTTGTGATGGGAGGATTGTTACAAAGGTTATGAAAAGACATTAGAAGTTGAAATCAGGGAATCCTCACTGTAAGCGAGTGTTCTGGTCCCCGTTACACACCTGGGAGAAATTTGAGCTGTAGTATTTCCGTGGCTACCCAAGGCTGCAGGGTAAGGCTGAGAACAGAACTGAAGTGCAAATTCTTAGTCTTAATTTTTACATGTACCCTTGGGCAAGAAAAAAAAAACCCACAATACTTTGGGATTTTTTTCCCCATTTAAAAATCCTTGTGCATATTCACAGCTGCTGAATATCTACATACTTTCTCCCAATCCCAGTATGAGACTGCCACGGCAGTGGAAGGCAAATAATAGAAGGGATGTGGTAGATTCCTCCATCAACCACCATCTCGAAATCAAAATCAGATATCCCTGCTTAGGACATGTTTCAGTTCAAGGTTGTAGGTCCTGTTGTGGGATGTACAAGGTAAAATTACATGGTGTTTGGGTTTTGTTTATATGGAAAGAGACGTTACAGGGTCAGGATGGCTCCTTGTAGTGTAAATACATATTAATGGAGTGTGATTTGGCATTTTGTAAGAATGATAATCATGGGTTATGCTGAAGATCATCTCTGCCAGCATCCTGGCTCCAAGAGGGGCCATGAGAAAAACAGAAGAAAAGGGTGAATTTATATGATACTTTTCCCCCATAATCTCATATAAACCTCATAGCCTTTGAGTATTTTTCTTTCAGGAATTTCCTGAATCAGACATGGCTTTTGTGTGTGTAAATATATATATATATATATATATATTCAGTGGCTTTCTCCTCCAGGAACTTGTTCCATCTCCCCATGAAGCTGTGTTTATTCTTACCACCTGTGACTTCCTTTCCTGAGCGATGTGTGTGTTTATGTGTGCATATTATGGCCTGTGTTTTCATTGTTTTTAAGCATTGTTAATTGTATTATGCTATCAGCTGTCACAGATAAGCTCTGGTGACCTTGTTGTGTTAGATCCAGATGTGCTGCCCTTCTCTGTCACCCTGGCAGGTACTGCACAGGCACGTCCTCTCATCTCACCTTAAACCACCAAGGGAGCAAGCCTGAGCTGAAATGTTAGATTTTATACTGGAGAGGCTGAGGAGCGGTACCTCTTGCCCTGCTGCCAACTCGGCTTGCAAAGATGCTCTAGGTCACTCGTGTCCTGGACTGCGCCAGCTGTACACTGAGTAGACATGAATGAGACTGTTGTTAATTAAAATGCTTTTAAAAATTATACAGAGCCTTAGAGATGCAGCTTTGGGCCAAAGCAAAATCCAAAAGATGAATGCATATAAATAAACGTATTGCATATGTAGGCACAGGTGGGTGTTTATCTGCACACGTTGTTCTGGTTTACGGAAACTATTTGGAGGGTTTTGCAGAAGGTCTTCAAGGCACCTTCTATCTTGAATGAGAGAAACTCAGGGAAATTAGAAAATTAATATTAAGGACATATAAAATAACGCCATTGTTAAGAATCTGGATTTTGAGTGGTGTTTACCAAAAAACAGCAACCTGAAGAGATTAAGTAATTCTATGAATAATGCAGTGGTGGGGCTGTGTTTTACGTGATACCAACAGTATTTACACATCTACCCAGCACCAGCAGAGGAGAATAGCGGATCTTTCAAATGTGTAAAAGAGTCCAAAAAGCAGTAGGTTACTGGGAAAAGCAATAGAATACATAAGCTGAGCACAGCAATTTTCAGATATTTTCCCCATTTCCCAAATGTTCAGAGGACTTCAGAAGAAGCTCAGACTACACAAGGTAAAGACTCTAAAGCAAACTCTGGAAATTGACCAAAAAATGCTTATCATGAGGTAACGGCATGTTTGTGAGTCAGTGTTGTGAAGCACAGAAATGGAAGTGTGAACACTTCACCGTGATCTCTGTTTTCATCCCAGCGTGTGGAATTGTAGACGCCGATTCCCATTATTACCCGGTAATAGACATGATCATAGAATCATAGAATCATTCAGGTTGGAAGAGACCCTTGGGATCATGGAGTCCAACCATCAGCCCCACTCTACACATTCCTCCCCTACACCACATCCCCCAACACCACATCTCAATGGCTCTTCAACACACTCAGGGATGGGGACCCAAACCCCTCCGGGGGCAGCCCATTCCAGGGTCTGACCACCCTTTCTGGGAAAAATTCTTTCCTAATGTTCAGCCTAAACCTACCCTGGTGCAGCTTGAAGCCATTCCCTCTCCTTCTATGGCTAATTCCCTGTGAGAAGAGACCAGCCCCAACCTCTCTACAGTGTCCTTTCAAGTAGGTGTAGAGAGCGATGAGGTCTCCCCTCAGCCTCCTCTTCCTCCAACTAAACAGTCCCAGCTCCTTCAATCTCTCTCCATAAGATTTATTCTCCAGGACCTTCTCCAGCTCCATTGCCCTCCCCTGCACTCACTCCAGCACCTCCACATCTCTCCTGATCTCCTCTCCATGGTATGTCTGCAGCCCCAAAACTGTGCTTTGTCATGTCTCCATGTTCCTCTCCGTTTAGCCCAAACCCCGACTTTTTGCTGCTCAGCACTGCAGCACCAGCACTCTGCAGCTTGAGAAAAAGCAATTTTTTTTCTTTTTTTTCTTTTTTTTTTTTTTGTATTTTCACATTGCCTTGGGCCTCATCAGCAAAATTGCCAGACTGTCTGTAGGGACAGTTTGTGATATTTTGTGTGCCTTCGTCCCTCTGCGTGTGTGTGCGTGTGTGTGTTTATATAAAGCAGAAAAGAGCACAGTTTGCTTTTCAGGTGCCAACTTGACCTTGTGGTGGCAGCTGTTCGAAAAGCAAGTATCTCATTGTGAGTTGTAAATTGAACAACTTGTTATGGAGCTACTGAAGGAGACTAAATTTGAAATGCCAAGATTATTATACAACTTTTATCAAGAGAGTGCATCCATCAGTCACAGAGATAAATTGGGCTTTAAACAGCTTTCAGATATACGTGTCCTCTTACTGACAGCTATAGAAAGTTGCTGTGGTGGCTCAGAGAGCCAGATTGGACCTGCTGCTTGATGGAAAGCAAGATGCTTGTGAAGGTTTCCAGCCCTGCTTTGCTGAAGCTGGGAGGTAATTTTTGCCCCTTTATGGAACCACTTGAGAGCACCCTCAAGAAGTTGTGCCAAGCTCTGCTGACCACAGCACATAGAAATAAACCTGCGCCGAGGAACTAAATGTATTCTAAACTGAAAGGTGACACACAGAGGCTTGTCAGTGGTGGGACAGCCATGTTGCTGTCCTTTCCTGTCCTTGGCCAGTTTCCAAGATGTTTCACCGCGCCACCAGGAATGTGGGATTGAAGGGGTCATCATCCCTGGGTCCATGGCCTAGTGACTGGGGCAGCTGGCTGGAGGAATGCTCCACTCCCTGGCCTGTGATATTGCATTAATTATTGATAACCAGCTCTGTAGTTCTCCTGGGGACAGAAACTCAAGTTGATGTCTGCTCAAAGACCTTCTCCTCCATTATTTTCTCTGTGGCACCAGGAATCTCAAATTTCTAGTTGTTTACAACAGAAGAGGCTTGAGATTCCAGTAGCAAACAGATGGCTGCAGGGAAGGGAGAGCTGTGAATTCAAACTCTAAGGCCTTGGAATGAAACTCACATTTTTCATGGCCTGGACAAATACTTTAACCAGCCCATCATTAGATGAAAGCTCTTCCTTCTGCCTCTTCAAAGCAGGAAATGAGCCATTTGTCTTAACAGGGTGAAGGTAGCTGGTGCCTGAGGGAGAGAAGGAACCTGTTTCATGGAGACCTTGGCATTTCAGCCACTATCTTTGTTCAGAGCAGAGACAGAGCTGCAGAAATAGCCCTTTCCTGGGCATTTTCCACTGATCGCTAATGCGCCCTGTGCTCTGCAGCCCCTGTCTCTGCTCCATGCAGCATTCTTGCTGCTCTGGATGTAAGTACTTATCTTTCCTCTTTGCAGAATTTTTGGGTGCATAACGAAGCAATGCAAATTCTGGTCCTGGAGCCAGAGGCTTAGCTTTCAGCCCCCAGATGGCTTTGAAAATATCATTCTTAATCTCCTCATTCCTCTCTTCACATCCTGTTTACAGATGGGATAGTTTAGACTTACCAATGTAAAAGTGATAATATAACACATTGCTGGGATGTTTTGTAACATCTTATAGGAAGAAGTTGTTTGGTGTGAGGGTGGTGAGAGCCTGGCCCAGGTTGCCCAGAGAAGCTGTGGCTGCCCCATCCCTGGAGGGGTTGAAGGCCAGGTTGGAGGGGGTTTGGAGCCCCTTGGTCTGGTGGGAGGTGTCCCTGCCCAGGGCAGGGCGGTGGAACTGGATGGTCTTTAAGGTCCCTTTTAACCCAAACCATTCTATGATTCTGTGATCTCATGTTCTAGAGAAGTGTAAAGTATTGCTATTTGTATTCACTGATATTTTGATGGTATAATTTGTATGTGACGTGGAGAAAACATGGGCAATAAATCCCTTACACTGCATTTATAGTATAACTCTGATACAGAAGGTGTCTTTCACCACCAGTTGTTGAGAGCAGCATGTAATAGGCACTGGCTGCTAAAAGGAGTTAAGCACCTAAATGCATGTGAAAAATCCTGCTACAGAGTGTGCATTTCCCTAGACTCCGTAAAACCTTTAAACATCCAGCCATAAAAATCTTCCTCGAGCCATGTAGGTGGGGCAAAAAGACCCTTAATGTGCTAAATCTGTACCCCATCAAAGCTTGTCAATAAATTGAAGTCAAGGAAGTGATTATGGCGGGATGTAATATATGCATTTTCAGGCTCTTTCACAGCTTTTTGTGTAATGCTTTAATGCGTAACATTACTGCTGCTGCACTGCCATTAACATTAGTAGATGGTTTTACCCCATGACCACAGATGAAATCCTAGTGAGGAAGCAATTGCTCAGTGAGCTGGACAAAATATTTCCACTTTCCCATAAGGTAGCGCGTTTTTGTAATTCATTCTGCCAAAAGAACAAGATGTTTGCTCTGTACATGCTTTTGCTGATGTACTTAGATCTGTCTTGATTACAGAGTAAACCTATTTTTCTTTTTGCTTTTCCTTGTTTTTCTCCAGTCCCATGCTGTGTACAATTCAGAGAGGTTTTAAATTCTTCTTACTGTATTGAAAGGAAAGAAACATTTAGAGTTTTCAAGAAGGAGAAACCCTCCTCCCCTACCCCCTTCTAGCTTCAAGGGCTTTTTGAAATAACCTCATCTTCAGCCGTTCATCTAGGGCTCTGAAAGCTCATAGGGAACAGTTTGCCGTGAGCTGAGACCTGAGAACTGTTGCCTTTCCCCTCTGGTGGAGAGCTAACAGATGGAGCAGGCTCTATTTTGATGGGAAGGTGGTTTGTGTCACTCATTTATCCTCATGTGCCAGTGCAAGACTGCCCTCTCGTGTCAGGAGTTTTGCATGGGCTCAGTCTGTTTTGTGCCCCCCTCCCAGCTAATCAGCATAATTGTTTCCTCCACTAAGCCTGGGAAGGTAGTAAATAAATGTATTTAATGATCAGAAGGGTTCCTCCCAATTCATATGCATAATGCGTTCTGCTAATTCATGTGAAAGCTTCTTTCTATACCTTATGTAATATTTGGATTAAAGGAATTCACAGAATCACAGAATCTCAGGGATTGGAAGGGACCTTGAAAGCTCATCCAGTCCAATCCCTGCCAGAGCAGGAACACCCAGAGCAGGTCACACAGGAACGTGTCCAGGTGGGTTTTGAATGTCTCCAGAGAAGAGACTCCACAACCTCTCTGGGCAGCCTCTGCCAGTGTTCCCTCACTGTAAAGAAGTTTTTCCTTATATTTAAGTGGAACCTCCTCTGTTCCAGCTTGCACCCATTGCCCCTTGTCCTATCACTGCCTGTCACTGAGAAGAGACTGGCTCCATCCTCCTGACATATTTACGTATTTATAAACATTCATGAGGTCACCCCTCAGTCTCCTCTTCTCCAAGCTCAAGAGACCCAGCTCCCTCAGCCTTTCCTCCTCTGGGAGCTGCTCCACTGCCTTCATCATCTTTGTGGCTCTGGCCTGGACTCTCTCCAGCAGTTCCCTGTCCTTCTGGAACTGAGGGGCCCAGAACTGGACACACTCTTCCAGATCCTATTTAAAAATTTAAATATGAGGCCTGTTAATTACTTTTTTACTTTCTCTCTGCCATAGCTATGACTGTCCGGAATGGAGGAAACGTGCTGGTTCCCTGTTATCCCTCCGGAGTGATCTACGACCTGCTGGAGTGCTTGTACCAGTACATCGACTCGGCCGGACTCTCCAACGTCCCTTTCTATTTCATCTCACCTGTTGCCAACAGCTCCCTCGAGTTCTCCCAGATCTTTGCTGAATGGTAGGTGTTAGAGGGCTGCTCCAACAGCCTCCATTCACACGCTCAGCAGTGGAAAGTAGATCTATGCAGGTTATCTCTACTTGACATACTCTAATATATACTCAATTAGAATCGTGAACGCGTTTCTTGAGTCACAGGGGGGTGTGTGTGTGTGTAAGTAGATGTTCTATAATTAGGGGCACATTGCTTCCTATAGAACATACAAACTCAAATTTTTGGTACTTGCACTGATGATGAAATTGCGTACCTGACTTGAGTGAATTTCAGCTGTTCCTGTTTGCACGTCTTCTCCGGTGCCCCCCAAAACTATACCATGGTGACCCTGTATAAACAAAATAGATTTTTCAGGCCTAATTTTGCTCAGCCAGTAATTTATTTTGAGAAAAAAAAAATCTGTGGCAAAAAACCAAGGCCAACAGTATCCTGGCATTCACTGGGCAGAGCAGAGCAGAGCATTGCCAGCAGGTCAGGGAAGGGGTTGTTCAGCCTGGAGAAGAGAAGGCTCCAGGGAAACCTTATAAAGGCCTTCCAGTCCTTCAAGGGACTCCAGGAAAGCTGGGGAGGGACTGTGGCTGAGGGAGGGGAGCCCTAGGAGGAGGGGGAAGGGTTGGAGCCTTGAAGAGGGGAGATGGAGCTGAGCTGTGGGGAAGAAGTTGTTTGGGGTGAGGGTGGTGAGAGCCTGGCCCAGGTTGCCCAGAGAAGCTGTGGCTGCCCCATCCCTGGAGGGGCTCAAGGCCAGGTTGGAAGGGGCGTGGAGCCCCCTGGGCTGGTGGGAGGTGTCCCTGCCCAGGGCCGGGGGTTGAAACTGGATGATCTTTAAGGTCTCTTCCAACCCAAATGATTCTATGATCGTATCTCAAGAGATCCCTTTGAACCTCAACCATTCTGGGATTCTGAGCCATGGAAAAGAGAACCCAACCAATTGGAACCGGTCCTAAATTCTTAAGAACAGAGAGGTGCTCTACATTATTAGAGTAAGTTAACTTTTCCTTCCTTTCTTCCTGACTTTTTAAGTCTGCAGTTCAGGAAAGAAGAGAGAGGTACTGGAAATCTTGGGTAAATTGATCCCTGAGGAGAATTGTAGAGAGGAATGTAGTCTGGTGAATTTTAATTACGTTACTTTCAGCAAAAGGATCAAAAGCGAAGCCTTGGTGTCCCGGCCAAACCGCAGTGTGCTCACCAGGGTGTGTTGACTCACATAGTTTATAGTTAAACAATTGTTTGGGGTATTCATTTCAGTAGCAGCTGAAGTGGTGGCTGCATAATTCTTGCTGTCATAGTCCTTTGAGTTAGATACTGTCAAAGTTGCAGGGATGTCACACGTGCCAGTTGGGTCATTTTATCTGCTGTGTTTTGCTGGCACAATTCAAACACCCCAGTGTTCAGACACCATGTTTTTGAATTTGACTTTGCTGTAGTGGTTTATATTCCAAAGTCAAACCCAACATTAGCTAATCTGCAAACACTTGTGTGTGAGGTAAATGTTTTACTTGGGTAGAAACAGAGGTGGAGATTGAACATCTGTAAAACAGAGGTTTGGGCTTAGAACTGGGGGTGAAACCTTCCAGCCTTCATAGTTCCAGCTATTTAGTCAGCTCAAAGAAATGTCCTGCTCTAAAGATCTCTTAGACTTTATCATATTTAGTGTGACCCAGAGTTACTGCTTTATAACAAAGTGAAGAAAGTATGAGACGGGTAATGTTTCCCAGAAAAAGCCACTAGGACAGCGTCACTACAGATAATGTCACACAGGCCTCTGACAAATACCTTTTTTTAACTGCTGTAGTAGGATGAGTCAGGAGTCTGGCTAGAGCTAGTCAACAACTTTCAATATTAATGTTTTAAAAGTAAATTATTAATGTAAAATAGCAAGTAACAGCGAGCATTATGCCATGGTGAGAGGCAGTTCACCAGCATTGTAGCTGCAATAACAAAATGCAGAAGGGAATTAGATTATAACGACCGAAAGGACTAAGTCATTGCTGAGAAGTGGGATGAGGCAAGTTTTCTGTCAAGAGGTGATTTGGCTTTGCAAAAACTGCTGAGGGCTGGGCTATGACATGATTGTGGGTGTTGAGTTACAGATTTCTCTTCAACAGGAAAGGAATTCTGTTAGATGGTGTGTACAGAATTACTGGAGCTTTGCTGTGCCTTCTCTAAGTGATCTCACTACGGCTGGGTTGTCCTGTCCTGCAGGGGTTGGTCCTCGAAGCAGAAACACCGGGATTAACAAAACAAATCGGTGGTTTTGCACCTGATGCCACAGATATGAGATGGCTTTCCCCAGAAAAAAGTGTAACAGTAGATGGCAGCAGATACTGCAGGATGTTGGGCAGCTCTCTAACCCGGTTTATTTTCCTTTTCTTTTAAAGGTTGTGTCATAACAAACAAACAAAGGTGTATCTTCCAGAACCTCCTTTTCCCCATGCTGAGGTGAGTATGCCATGGTCTCACTTCTTGCTCAGATCACAGAGTGAGTAGGTTTCTGGAACACACTCCTGGGTGGCTGTTGCTTTTCTGATGAAGGCTCCTACAGCTATTTAATAGTTTTGTGTCATTATTCATACAAAGTGGGGTTTTTTTCCCTTTGCTTTTCATGATTCATTTGGTAGCGTGGGGAAGGAATGAATGATGGTGTTCCCTCAACTCAAAAATTATCATGTTATTTATTTCAGCATCTAACTTACATATGCTCTGCCTGGTTTACTCCTTCCCCGCAGAAGGCTCTGGAGGGCACATGGTTGAATGTTTGCTCTTACCAGACTGCAACCCCCATAATATTCCCTTTGTTCAAGCAGTTGATTTCAAAGTCTGTAAACCTAAGAGTTTGCTATCAGGGACAGCTCAGCCATCCCAGCTTCTACCTGCCAAGCTGAAATAGGCACCGTGTTATCTGCCACAGGAAAAGATGCATCTTGAAAGAGAGGTTTGATATAAAAAAGGTAAAGGTTGCAGCACGGAGTGCTGTCACTGGCAGTTTTCAATGGGATTACCTGAGCTAGCACCACCATAGTGAAGCAAAGAGGAAGAAGGTTCCTATCTTTGGGGGTGATCTTCCTGCAATATGTTGAGGGGATCAAAACTATTGCAATGAAGTAATAATTTGAGGGGAAGTTTTAGCCAACGAGACATTAAATAAACTTGGTATAATTCATGTCTTCAGAGTTATGTCACGTATCAAGAAAGGAAATCTCTTACTTTCTCCACTGGGAACAGGTAGCTTTTCCCCCGAAGTAAATGAGAGGCAGGCTGGGAAAGGAAGAAATGGGACTGAAGAAGAATTTTGGCTAAAGTCAGTGAGCCATCTGGGACATGCAGTCTCAGAAAACAGTCTCTTTTCATTCCTGTGGCCAAAACTGGTAAGATGCACAGAGTAGCCACTGCAGGTTTAAGAGGCCAGAGGTTAAATGCTTTTTCAGGCATTGTTCTTCTATGATACCTTGTCCAGGGACTTGTTCTGGAAATCGCCATTGCCCAACATATCTGTCATCTGTAGGTGCTTCAGAGGCATTGCTGGAAGTAGGATCTGAGAAAAAAACCTTTACTCTTTCCAGAAGCTTGAATGCATTTCAAGCAGGATCCACAGTGAATTATGGATTATCTGTTACCACAAATAATGCAGACTGCAGGGCAAGCCACCTTTTCACCACATTTTTTGTGTCAAAAAAATGCATTCACACAGATAAATCAATTCCAAAGCCTGATCTCTGAGTACAAGACCCTGTAGCCATGCTGCTGGGTATGCTTTCTCGTTCCCCCTGCATTTCTGCTTTCTGGGGTGTCCTTGTTGATCCACAGTGTCTCTGGTTACACTGACAGCCTACGTTCTACCAAAGACATTGGTTTGAAATTTTAATTCACAATATGTACCGGAACTGGCACATTTAAGTGAAAGCCCTTCCAAAATTGAGAAGCCAAACATGCAGCTGTCAAAGATTGGATTAATTAACCCATCTTATGTGATGGGTCTTTGTGTTTATAGAGTGGTAACTGTGTCCTCTAATTTTTAGGGCATTCTATATTCTCCAGAGGCCTGTTGATAATGAGATTTTGCCAAATTATTGTTCAGCTGTTGAGATATTCCTCTGTGCTTCATGTGTAGATCAAGGTAATTATCCAGGAAAGGGCTCAGAGCAGTGGATAACAGATCGGTTGCCTTGTGACAAAATGCAGTAATGTGCCTGTTACAGGTACAGGCTTTGCTTGACAAGGCCAAATCATACAGGTCTTGACCCACAAAGGTAGGGACATTTTATCATGAGATGCACAAACACCTTTATCTAGACCCATGGGTACCATTGATGGGAAGCCATTCTTAGACTTTTTACTTTTTTGCCTAAGGGTTGCCTTAAATGTGCTAAATGACACACTATATTGTGTACGCACATCCTTGTGGCTCCCAAACTATGAAAGGGCTGTAGCCTTTAGGCATTTCAGTGCTGAGCTGCTGTCTGAAGTACTGCACATGTCACAGTCAGCCTGACACAACTAAGATTGCGTGTTCGGGTGTGCACTTTAGAGCGGCTGTATAAATGCTGGGAAGTGGAGCGCTGGGATGTGTTAAAAATGTGGCCAAGCAGGTGGAGGGAGGTCATCCTCCCCCTCTGCTCTGCCCTGGAGAGGCCACATCTGGAGCACTGGGTCCAGTTCTGAGCTCCCCAGTTCAAGAAGGACAGGGAACTGCTGGAGAGAGTCCAGTGGAGGCTACAAAGATGCTCAGGGACTGGAGCATCTCTCTGCTGAGAAAAGGCTGAGAGACCTGGGGATGTTCAACAGACTGAGGGGGGATCTCATCAATGCTGAGCAATAGCTAAGGGGTTGGTGGTAAGGGGATGGGGCTAGACTCTTCCCAATGGTGCCTGGTGACAGGACAAGGGACAATGGGCACAAACTGGAACATGGGATATTCCATCTCAACATGTCAAAAAACAACTTCCCTGTGAGGGTGGCAGAGCCCTGGCAGAGGCTGTCCAGAGAGGTGCTGGAGGCTCCTTCTCTGGAGATATTCAAACCCACCTGGACAAGTTCCTGTGGGACCTGCTCTGGGTGGGACCTGCTCTGGCAGGGGGTTGGACTGGATGATCTCCAACCCCTGCCAGTCTGTCATTCTGTAACCTGTACTACTCCCACCCCGAGATGGATGAAATGGGTCTCTTCATTGCTAATTCCTGGGTGTTTTGCAAAACCAGTTTGTATGGTGGGAGGCAGTGGCCGTAGGCATAGAGCAAGAGCATCACTCTCTCAAAAGCCTGGCTTAACAGCAAACCCCAAAACAAAGTGGTACCCAGGCAAAGAAAGACTGAGGCTGTGATTTCATTTAGTGCTTTTCCTGAGGTCATAAATCACTGTAGTTTGGAGACAGTTGAGAACACCAGATTGGATTGCTCCTTTCTGCTCTGTTAAGATGCATGGTTTGGTTTGGTTTGAAACAATGAAAGCATGTTCAGGTTTAGCTGGAAGACACCCATGTTCACCAACAGAGCCTCAAGACATCCACGTCAGGCACCCCATGCACATGCCTTTGACTCCTTGTTGCTGTCCTCTGAGGCACTGTCACCCTTTTACTGCTGGAACTCTCAGCTGCCTTGGGCTGCACTCCAGTTCTAGCGATACCTACAGCTGGTGGTGGTTCAATGCTGTCAGACTCTTTCTAAGGCCTGGGAGAGAAGCTGGGTTCCTTTTTCTTCTCTGAAATTACAGAGTTGGACCTAACAGTGTAAACAGAAGAGGGGCAAAGTCTCACAGCTGACACTGTATGTGTAACTCATGTAGTGTGAATCATCTATATAACCTCTTTTCAGTACAGTCTTTAATAAATGTATTTTTTATTCCATGGCAGAAACCCTGTTATACCTATGCAAAGAATAGGCTCAGCTACTACAATGTTTTGATGTAATTTTAATACAGACCTGGCCTGAATAACCATGGTCATGGTCTAGGAAGGAGCAAGGGCTCAGACTAAAGGCTTCCAATTTCTAATTCAGAGCCATTGTGAGCAGCCAGCCTTTTTGTCTTGGGGAAAGTCTCTCTTTCGAAATCTGTGACTCCACAACCTCACAATCCTGAGCTCAGCTTGCTCGCATTTAGGGGAATTTTTAATGAGTATCAGAAACAGACATTGAATGATCATTTTCTATTGGATAGGTTGTTAATGGAGAATTGTCTGACTTTTTTTCTAAGTGATGCTAAGCTTGTGCAATGTAACCTCTACAGAAATCGCTCATGATGAAAAGATGTGCTTAGCTGCTCAGTTGTTGGAAGAAAATAGGGAATTACTCAGACATGCCTCTTGGTTATTAGTGAGCATTAATAACGTCCTTGGCATGATACATCAGAAAGGGACAGGCCAGGAAATAAGCTTCTCATTATCTGCGGAACACATCCAGCCCAGCAGGCTGTCTGGTCCTGAAATTCAATGGTCCCCTTAGTTGTATAAACAGGAAGATTTGAAAACAAACAAGGCAAAACCTTGTTTGATCGATGTAGTTGATGTAGTCTCTCGCAGCAATGAGTTCCGGTGGTGTCTGATGCATGGTGTAAAATAGCATTTATGTCCTTTAATCAGTTCTGATTGTATTTTGCATTTCATTTCACTATCCCTTTATTATTAGAAGAAGAGGATAAATAAAAGTATCTTCATCTTTTTTTAAAATTACTATTTTTATTTCATCTTACTCTTCTCTCTCTATGAAGCTGTTGAAAGCTTTTTCATTCTCTTTGCATGGCAATTTTCCAGGTTTCTGATTTAGGTTCCCTGTTTTGAGCTCATTCCTTGTTCTGGTGAGCTGAAGAAAACCAGACACGCTGTTTGACTCTGCAGAGAACCCCAACCGCTTCTACTCCCCCCTTGTTACTCCCACTTTAATGTAGCAGGAGTTCCTCAGATCTCCCTGCAATTTTTTTTGGGTGGCAGTTTGCTTCCTAACATGCAAACCGAGTGAACAGGGAATATCCTGTCCCTCCCTTCTGAGGAAGGAATGTGGGCTGAAGTGCTTCAGGCTTGTAGGGATTAATTTGGACATCAATTCCTACTAAAGTTAATACAAATAGAGTGTCCAGATTCTTGCACAAGCTTTGGAAGTCTCGTCTGCAGCCGTTTAGCAGTGGACAAGCTAAAAGAGCTTCTTTTTAAAGGCATTTCACTGTGGTTGTTGGGGTAGGAGTTGCTGGGACTCTGTTGGAGGTGGTTAGGATCTGGAGCAGGAGTTGTACTTGCCAGACAGGGATTTCTCTAGAGGGAATCTGGGGAAGTGAAGCGGAGAAATAGTTGGTTAGGGAAGGGATGGATCACTCCATGCATGGCTCTCCTCTACACTTAAACAAAAGGGGTGATGCAGTTTTTCACCAGAGCATATTGTGATGGGGAAGAGAAGAGAAGGAGCTCAAACTGACGTAGGTTTGCGAATATTGTGGGCTGGCCAAGGGAGGAGGTGGTGGCTTTCACTTCCAAGCCACTGCATCAGTTCTATTTAGATCAACTGTCTAGATAGGCTTGGGTGTAATGCCTAGCTGAAATGCCATGGAGCATAAATCAGTAATTTGTTTTGTTTAGAAATGTTAGTCTGGTATCCCAGAACCAGCTTGTGGTGTTTTATGGAATTCCTTGAGCACTTGAGGAATGTCCCATCCTGACACAGCCACCGCTGAGGAATTCACCGTCTTCCCCAGCCATTTCAGCAGGAACCATAGGTTACCTGCCCTGCACCATCCCTCTTCCAGAGGCAGAGCCTTTATAAATGAACAGTTGAATTGTTCTAGTGAGGCAAAATGAGAAGCTTTTCCTCCCTTTCCTTTCTGCTGTATTTTTACCCAGACAATTTCAGGCCATAAGATAAGTGAATCTAGACTTCTCTAAATGTCCGCAACGGAAAATTTTGAGAGGTAATTTATATTGATCGCTGTTTGCCAGTGGAGGAAGAATTTGGATTTGCTGTCCTCTTATTAAGGATTCTGTTGGCAACATCTAAGAGAAATGGCTAGGAAAAGCCTCTTTTTTCTGACTGAAAATAGCCAGGGTGGGAGTAATATTGATTCTGTGATCCTTAAATACCGGCATTTGTCTTCTTCATCTTTGCTTCCCTCCTCCGTGTACCAGTTCCTGCCTAACACGTTCAAAGCAATAAATACCTGGAACCAGGTGATTGTATAGTGTTATGTTTTGTCTTATGGTATTTTATTGAATTAGGCCCCTGTTAGTGTTGGTCTTAAGAAGGGAGTGAGGGAGGTGAAGTAATAAATGCGTCACTCACCCATTGATAAGAGCTACATCTGTTCACAATTCTGGATGCAGCACACACAAACACAGGCA
The DNA here is from genome assembly GCA_013400055.1 of Nycticryphes semicollaris. Taxonomy (NCBI): domain Eukaryota; kingdom Metazoa; phylum Chordata; class Aves; order Charadriiformes; family Rostratulidae; genus Nycticryphes; species Nycticryphes semicollaris. The sequence continues at coordinate 340,249 of VXBJ01005042.1, forward strand.
GAGTAAATAGCGGTGTATTTTGGCTCACTTCAATAACAGGTACACAATGGCTCTGGAGATTTATCCTGTTTGTAGCAGCAGTTGCTGATCTTGTAAATCAAGTCTACCCTGTTAAAGGGAAGCATAACCATTTGGGATTTTAAAACACCACGCAGCTCTCTTCAGTCTCAGTTCAGTATGTTACTATCTTCTGTCTCTTAAGTTTTTGGTCAATAATGGCTGTTTCTGTAGCAAGACACTCTGAATGTTGCTTCATTTTCAAAAATTAGTCCTGTTTTGAAAATACCAGGTTTGGCCTAGGCCTGGTACAGGCTGGAGATCTGAACCTGACGCAGTAATGACTGTTGGGCTTATACAGCCCATCTCGTCTCTAGGTATGAAAGGCTTGTACGAATCAATACAGATTTAGTCCCCTTAATGAGTTGCGATATTTTGTTGAACCTGTTTCTGGAAGTTCAGCTCCATATATTTTTGATTGGGTATTTAGAAAAGACTTTGCTCTGGACACTAAAATCTACAGCTGCTTTATTGCTGGAGTGAGTAGAATGTCTCTGAACTTGTTTCTGGAGCTTTTCACCCCTGCTATTCTCACCTGGCTGTGAGAATCAGAGATTGTGAGCTAAACTACGGAGCTTCAGGAGGTTTATTATTGTAAAGATCTTCCAAGATAAAAAAGAGATTGAAACAAAAAGTCACCCACATCTCAGGACGTGGTGCTGAGCATTCAATATGTGCCCCTTTTCCTTCCTGAGGACCCCCAGTTAGAACCAGTGCACCCCAGCATTATACTACGTGTTTTGTTGCTGGAAATAATAATTAAAAAAATAATTAAAAGCCCCTGCACATAAAACCCAAGGTCCTGGAAACTGGATTAGAGATCCTGTGTCTCTCTACGAAGTAATTGGAAGGGATTTGAAGCTTCCTTAGTGCTTTGAACAGCAAACAGTTTATACACACTCTGTGTTTATAAACAATGAACATTTGTGTAGGGACAGCAGTGGGACAGGCTGTTGAGGATGCTTTTGCACACAAAAGTGCTGCTCTCACGTCTTAGGAAAGGTTTGAATGCTGGATACCAATATATAATCCTAAGAAACCTGTGAAACAGGATGCTGGAAGAACAGTTTGTGCTTTTCTGAAGTATGTTACATAAAAGCGAGCTGCAGAAATGTCTTTCACTTAACTACCTGCTGGGCCCTGACGAAGTCTTGCCCTGGAATATCACATATCCCATTTAGTATTTGAAATAGAAATTGTCTCCTTCCAGTTTACCCAATTGAAACTGGTTTTGCAACTTCAGTTTTGAGGCTTTTGGCTTCCCTCAAAAAAAAAAATCAAGGAAAAGCTTCATGGGGCCACTTCCTACCCGTTCTTTTAAATGCCAATATTTTACGGGATCAAATGTGTTTTTCCCATTGTCTGCTAAATTGCAGTTTTTATTACTGAAGCTAAGTTTAGATTCTAAATATTGCACTCCAGATGTGTTAATCAGAAATCTTTACCAGACTTAATTGCAGAAATGTTTTCAAGATTCAGTGCATATTAACTGCCTGAGCAGTTATTGGATGTTTTTTTCCAAATTTCCCACTTGAAGATTCAATAGGAATTTGATGTTATTAGGAAGCTGCAGAAAGCTCAGTGCCCGGGTGACTTCCTGCCTGAGCCAAGGATCCAGGTGGAATTATCAGGCTGTTGCCATCGTCCATCAAACCCCAACCCCCTTCCATTCCAGCCATCCAGGTATTGCACAGTGGTTTGAAACAGGACATGTGGGAAGTCAGGTGCAAAATCACAGCAGAATATTTGCTGTTGGGAACTTGAAGGAGACCGAATTCAAGGAAGCAAAGGAGAAAAGACAAATAGTGGCACCTCTGGGCAGCCAGTTGTCTGTTATGGAAGGGATATTGAGGGTAAGTTAGTACATTGCCTGTTCTAGCACCAAAGTATATCTTTAGGTGGTGATAGCTGGATGCTGAGCAGAGTTGATACTATTGTTTAATGATGCTGAATTCAATTAAGAAGCTAATTGTGTAATAACCTTAAGTTCTAAAGAGCTTTGTTATGCGTAAGTTGTTAAAAGGCTTCAAGATGCATCAGAATTCTCAGCTTTCTGTTCATTTTCATGCAGGCACGCTATCTTGAGTTAGATCTACCGTGGTAAAAAGTAAGAAATAGAATCTGGAAAGATGAATTACAGCTTTGAGAGACCAGGAGAGTCGTTTATTGTCATGTTCTTTCTTTGTTCCTCTTTTGAAAATCAAATACGTTACAATGCAGAGAAACATCCTGAGTGGCAGGGTTTTCTGCCAGAAAGGCATGATGCACACCCATCATGTTATGACATGTAGCCAAGAGCATGCTGTTTGCTAATTAGTCGTATCGTCTGGGGTTCTGTGGCACAGCAGCTGCAGAAATGTGTTGCTGAACCCTGCATATGGGAATTCTGTATTTTAAGCAACGTTGCAATGCCTGACAGGAGACGGCGACGTATGGGGAGAGCTTTGATGAACAGTCCCAGCTCCTCTAAAAACTGGCTGACAAAGGAAGCACCATTCCCTCGTTCCCTCCTTTCACACTTTTTAATTCCCTGTATGTTCTTAGTTGTTCAGCGTGTGATTTCCTTGTGTTAAAGTGTGTACTTTGTAAGAAAGCTGTATTTACAGTTATTGTGAGGCTGGGGATGGAAGCATATACCTGCCCCAAAAATACTTGCAAAACATTTCATGAAAGTGCTTACCAGACCAGTCTATTACATTACTTTTTAAGTTCAACCTTGCTTTGCAGATTAGAAAACAGTAGCAGGAGAAAAAAAACAAAATTCTTTTCCAAAAAGTTCCTTGATAACTAAAATTCCCCATCTTGGCAGAGAAATCTCTTCCCCGTGCAGAGCTGGTTACACTCCGTTTGCCAGCTCTAGCGACAAGTACTTCTTTACTTGAAGAAATTCCTTCCTGTGAGGGTGGTGAGAGCCTGGCCCAGGTTGCCCAGAGAAGCTGTGGCTGCCCCATCCCTGGAGGGGGGTTCAAGGCCAGGTTGGAGGGGGCTTGGAGCAACTTGGTCTGGTGGGAGGTGTCCCTGCCCAGGGCAGGGGGTTGGAATTGGATGATCTTTAAGGTCCCTTCCAACTCTAACCATTCTGATTCTATGATTCTTAGTGCTCTTAGTTCGTTACTACTAATTTCAGTGATCTCCTCAACTAGGAAGGGCAAGTCAGTCTGTTCTTTCATGTTTTTTCAGAGGACTTGATTTTGTGTGGACCCTGTTTTACCAATGAAACTCGTAGCAACATCTGCTGAAGGCAAAATTGCCTGGTATTTCAGTGATGGCAAGAAAACCAGGTTATACATCAGTGCCCAGAGCTCTTCATAGACGTGGCAAATAGGAAAACACATGGGTTATTTTGAATTTGGCAGCTGAGTGTGCCGTTCACTCCAGGAAACTCTAAGCAGAGAGCCTTTGCAGAGTTGCCTCTCAGTTACCATGCTGCTGGTACCAAAGAAATGAGAGCAAGGACTTAGAGGCACCTGGCCCCACGCTCCGACTTCCTTTTCATAACATTTAGGACAGTCATGACTAGATCTGTTGGAAAATCTAGGGGATATGCAGGAAGGGACTCTGCAATGAATTAGGAATCGTAGAATATTTATAATCTCCTCTAAATAAACACAGTGAACTGCAGAGCACAGAGGCATGGAAAGTTTGTAATGTCTGCCTTTTGGGGTTTTTATTGCAGCTCATTCAGACAAACAAATTGAAACATTATCCCAGCATCCACGGGGACTTCAGCAATGACTTCAAGCAGCCATGTGTTGTGTTCACTGGACACCCCTCCCTTCGATTTGGAGATGTGGTTCATTTCATGGAGTTGTGGGGAAAATCTAGCCTGAACACCGTTATATTCACAGGTAAGTAAAATGCAGGTATCATTATCAAATTACCAGTAGATTGTGCTCTCTGGTGAAGTCTGGCCACATCCTGAGGGCTTTACTCATTTGTTCTGGGGCAGAAGATTCTGACCCTAGTATGAGCTCATCTAAATTAAGACCCCAGGATTGACTGTAGGGGTAAATGTAATTATTGTACCATTTAATTCATTTTAGCCCTGCAGAGCCAACCTTTGCCATGCAGAGTCCATTCCTGCCATTTCTGAGCAAAATCTTTGTTAAGCAGCAGTAAAATGCCTACAGGAAATTAATTTTTTTGATTAAAAGCAGCTGGCTGCAAGTTAAACCCAGGCAAGACCTAATTGATGCTGGTCAGAAAGGAGAAACCCTTCTCTGTATTCCGTTGGAACCACAAACCTTTCCTCATCCTTTCTGCTGCCCTTTCATCAAAACCTCAGGCAACCAGGCGCTCTGTTTCCAAAGACGTTCCCGAAGCGCGTACCCCATACAGACCTGGCAGCATGATCTCTGCTGTTGCTGCCTTTTGGCTCAGCTTTTTTTTTTTCCACATGCTTTTTTGGCTGAAAAACACGTTTGTATCTGAAGCTGAAGGTACAGCTCTCGCTAATTCCCTGGGGAGCTCTTTCCTCTCTCAGTGGCTCAGGCTGCCAGGGCTGCAACAGATCTTTTAAGTTCCTCCACTTCTTCCAGTCCACGTCCAGCACTGACCCTACTTTTAATGGATTTAAGGAAACAAGCCCTATCTAGCTCAGAATGAGCTGTGGATTGAGATTCACAGGGCAGCTGCATCCTGGGACTGCACCAATCAGGAACAGCAAGACAAAATATTTAAGAGAGATGATGACAGCTAGCAAAGGGGATATCTTCCAGGGTTTAATATCCTTCAAATATACTTCCAGGCCTTCCCTTCAATTGACGTTCTGTCCAGGTGCTGCCTCCTCTTTATACCCGATGTGTCATCCCAACAGAACCCTACAGTGGGCTTCAGAGCTGAGAAGGGAAATAATACTTTAGGCCATTGCTACTGATTTTATGTATAACGAGCTCTGGTGTAACTGGGAGATGTGTTATATATCACTTGGCCAGATAAAAAAGGTATGAATTTTGGCGTAGGACAAAGTAATTAGAAATGGGGAGGAGAAAACTGATCAAACCTACTCTCACAGCACAGGCATGATGGAGTCCCACTGTTAAGCTTATTTCCCTACTCTTTTTTAAGGGATAGGACTGCTGGAAATCATGTAACCTCCTAAAGCAGAGAGGGTTGGGAAAGGGTTATTTCCTTCCTTCTTTGTGACTTTAATGTAGACTTAAGGCTAGTGATGAGCAAGTCCCTTTGACTCTTTCACAATATTGGTACCAAAAAGCATCAGACACTGTTAAACCAATTTGGAAAGATTTAAATAAGTGTGTAATTAGCCCTCGTACAAGGGGAGGGAGGATACAAGGGCATTCCCACTGAGCAGATAAGACACTTAAATCTGGCCTGTTTATGCTGGGAGATGGTGCGTGGTACCACAGCACTAACGTCAGAGCTGTCACAGCTCCCATCGCTCCTGACCTTTGAGGTGCTTTCAGGAGATATGCCCTAATTACAGTAATTGGTATGATTGCAATATGCAAAATTGCATTATCTTGGAAATAGTGATTTCTACTCCAGTTTGCGACTTCAATTAACTCCGGGGTGTACGCACCCCCTGCTGGGCTGTGCAGAGGAAGTCAGAGGCATCAAACATGTCCTGAATGTGCTTCCCACCGTCAGTGAGGGTGGCAGAAACTGGCCTCTAATGGCAAGAACTCTTATTCTGTGCCTTCTTGTAGGGAGAGGTAATTGACCTTTCAGTATTAATATGTAATCCTTCTGTGAAGCGAGGAAAATAGAGCAGTCTTCTCTGAGAGCGTGGCCCTGGGAAGCTGTTAAAGCACCTGAACGGCAGTTGTAACAGCCTCTGGAGACATAAGGTCATGATCTTTGAGATTGATTCCCAGTTTATACTTCAAATGAAACTCCAATTGAGTTCTGCTTTGGTTGTGATGACCTTGGAGTGCACAGTGATTCCAAAGGTGCTTGGGGTGATTTGTTTCCTAAATTCGGCTGTCCGTGGCTTTTGGACTCTCTCTCTGGCTGTAGGCGTATCCACTCAGCAAGATGTTCCTGCTTCCTTAGGGCTGTCTCAGCTGGAACAAAGACATCTTTGTCTACTCAACTTCCTGGCAGATTAAATTCTTCTGCTCTTAGTAACTCCAGTAGAAATCTGAAGCACCTCCGGTGATGCCCAGGATTTTTATTATTTCATTATTTAGCTTCTCTTGTTTTAAGATAAAATCCCCTGTAGTTATGAAAGAAATGTGGTCCATTGAAGCAGCGTGTGATAGCAGGTGATGTTCTAGCTGTTCCTGTGAAAGGCTCTTAGTTTCTAGTAATTGGGACCTTTATAGTACAGGTCGTGCAGTATTGTTAATGACGCTGCTTGTCCGATCCCCAGGAGCTCGCTCGTCTCCTCCTTTCCAATCTGTAACATAAAAAACACCCACGAGAGGGTGCACACTAACCCAGGGGCTGCAGCCACCAGACAGGGCACCAGCTGGGAGAGAGCTGTAGCGCTGCTCTGCCTGCTGCTGTCATCGGCAAGTGTTACCGCGGGAGCGGTATTGGAGAGATTATTGATTAAAAATATTGACCACCACTAAAGCCACCAAGAAACTCGAGGAGAAAACACGGTAGAAAGAAGCCTGCTTCTTGCTCGCTCTCTCCAATGACAGCAATGCTTTAAAAACAAACTCCCTAGGAGGTCTTAAAAACAGCCGGTGTGTGCCACGTTAGTGCTGTACAGTGGAAGAGTTTATAACTCCGTCACACAGGAGTAAATCAGATGTCTTGGGGGAAACGCTGAAGACCTGTGATTCTGTCAGAAGCCATCAATACCTGTCCTTGACAAGCACTGTCTTCATCACACAGGTGACTTTTGGTTTTTGGTGTTTTCAAAACAGCTCTTCCTCTATTTCACATGAGTTCGGTGTGAGACTAGCTCAAGTGATGTTTTTTCCCATGTTCTAAATCTTCAAACTCCTCTGTTAGAATTCCTTCATTGGAATTTCTCACTTGTCCTAGGCTCTGACATTGGTATGAGTTGTTCAGAGAGACTTTAGACTGGATGCCATTCTGGGTTCTTTGATCAAAAATTCCACATCTGTAAATTCCACATTATTTATATCATAGAATCATAGAGTGGTTTGTGTTGAAAGGGACCTTAAAGATGATCCAGTTCCCCCGCCCTGCCCTGGGCAGGGACACCTCCCACTAGAGCAGGTTGCTCATTATCTCGGCCTCCTGGCTCTAAAATGCTCAATATGAAAAGGTGCTGCGTTCTCGGATAGAGCCAGTCAAATGTCTGTGTCATTCACACCACCAGATGGGATGAAAAAGCTCTCTTCTCATAACTTTTTTTTACTATTTGAAATTCTGTCATACATCTCTAGCAGAGGACGTGTGCCTGACTTTTAAGTTTGCTGGTTTTCCCCAATGAATTTTAAAATATCTTCTGATTTAACCCTCGTTGACCACTGATCACTCTTCAGTTAGCTGCCTTCTCACTTTTCTTACTGCTAAACTTCTATTCATTGCTATTAAATTTAACTGCCATTAATTCCCCTTTTTAACATTGCTATTTTTAGGCTTTGTTTCATTGCCACCAACATCTCTGCTTTTAACTAGCACAACTTTTTGCCCACTACAATTTTTATTTCACATTTGTGGATTCATGGCTTTTTTGGGGTATCTAGTGAGATGTTTTTCTACAGCTATCATTTTTTGTTAACATTTCTCACTTTGCTGTTCCCAGGCAGTTATTCTAACAATTGCTTTAAACTTGGGAAAATTATCCCTTTGATGCTTCCAAACGTATGTGTCATTGGCTGATGCTCTCACGGGGTAAAGGTAACCACATCATGCCGGCTGGTACTTAGCCAGCAGCAGATTTGGAGGCTAACAATTAACTTATCAGTAGAACCGAGGCCCAATATTGAATGAGGAATGCCCCTCTGGGCGCTGAACTTCCTGGCGTAAAGTTTTAAGGGGCATTTTTTCCTGCTTTCTACATGAGAAATCCCATCAGTGCCCTCCTCAGGGTGGTGTCAGAACGCAGAAGATGGCTGTCTAAATCCAGATTGAATTTTCTGTATTTGAGTTTTCTTTAAGTTTATCCTTTTATGCAGCCCGAGCAGATACCAGAGCAGTACCTCCTACTGGTTTCCAGTAAGGCTTGGTCATTCACAACCGTTCCCATGATTATCAGGCAGATAGCGATGGTATAAGCTTTTCCACATCATTAGCTGGTGGTCTCTAGAATTAAGTGGCTACATCTATCCTACCCTGTGTCACCTATGACACCTACTTTTTTCATTCACCAAGAAAACAGTATTTTCCTGTAGTATTCTCAATGTTCTATTACTCTCTGTGTGAGTAAAAGCCCATTACAGTACATGACTTTTCCCTCATGAACCTCTAATCTGTTTTTTAAAAGCCAATAACAAGAGTACAAAGGGAAGTTGAGACTTGCTAGGTCTAAGAGAAATACCAACTAATAAAGTGATCACTGCCCATCTCTCCTTCTGGGTAACCCCTACTGTGACCTTCAGTTCATTCTGGCCTGAACTGGAACTGTGCTACTGGTGTAACTTTAAAAAAACACCCCAATTGCCTGTTCCTTAAATGAGAGGGCTCCCTGCAGCTCCTTTGGGCTATATTAAATTAAAATTTACACCCACCAGTCCAAACCTGGCACTTATATTAAAAAAAAGAAAACAACAAACCAACAAACAACCATATAAATATATATAGTAAGGAAAAGGAATTGGGAAATAGTGTGCCTGTAGCAGAGGACATCGTTACAGATTTATCACCGTGAAAAACAAGCTGACTTTTGGGTTACCTTGTGAGAGCAAAACTTTGTATGTCTTGCTTTCTTTTACAGGATCTGATTCAAAATAAGAGGTTATGTTTTTGTCTTGACTGAATTTGTTATAAAAATCATGCAATAATGTGTTCAAATGAAATAGTATTGCTCTGTTGCTTGATTAAGGTGAGACTAATTGTGGGCATAATTTTCATCAAATTAACTGAAAATAACAGGTGGGGGAAGGAAGAAGGAAAGAGAAATCTATAACAGAATTAACATTGCTGAACAACAGCTTGTCTAGACTGGGACGTGGAATCAGAGAGGAATTGGGCCATCTTGGTTCTTAATAGGCATTGAGTGTTTTCAACATTTCTCTTTTCAGAGCCAGATTTCTCTTATCTGGATGCCCTGGCTCCTTATCAACCTCTGGCGATGAAATGTGTTTACTGTCCCATTGACACAAGACTGAATTTTATCCAGGTGTCTAAATTACTCAAAGAAGTCCAGGTAAGGAGTTTCTGTTGCTTTTCTTCATTTGTCTTCACACATCCAAAATAAATAGGCTGATTGTGAACAACGGTTACACTAAGCAATAGCAAAATCAAGACAACACCCAGATCTTTCTTTTTCCATGAGAGAGCACACAGCATCGAGCTCTCCTTTATCATCCCACTCCAAAATGAGTATGGAATCACTGCCAATCTCTGCACAGAGTGGCTGGAAGATCCTTAAAAGCTTAAAGTACAGAGCGAACGGTGTGTACAATCCTTTCCTCCTTTTTAGACGCACATAATCAAAATCACTTTTTCCTGTTTGTATAAATAAGCCTGATGTGTCTAATACCGTCATAATGTAAAGGGTACCAAGTGCTGAGTATCCTCAGTGCCATCTCCTCTGCTCTTTGTCCTGCAGTTGATATTTGCCATGGTCCTGACCCTGCTGTTCTGGAGTTTCACTCGCATGGTTCTCCCAAATCCTTGTGCCTTACGCTTCCCTTACACCCAGCCTTCTGCTGTCCAGGAAGAATGCCAGAGCGTTCATGTGGTCTCTGCTTTCCCCCCTTGACTTTTTTTGGCTTTAGTGGCCTCTCCTTGTCCAACCAATTTGTTTCTACTGAAATCTGCTTTCTGATTCATGACATAATGAAAATAGTACCCAGTTGTTTCCCTGGCTGAGCTTTTTCCTTTTGTTCTGTCTTGGGCTTGCTGAACACGAACCCACACATTCTTCCAAACCTCTTAACGATGTGTGTGTCACTTTGTCTCATTGTTCTGTGACCAGACCTGTCACCACGCAACTGATAGCAACTGCCACTGCCTGGTTTTAGTGTTAACTGCCACTAAACATCTTCTTAATTGCTGCTAACAAGCATCTTCCATGATACTACTGAAGTATGATGCTGTTTCCAGAACAGTTTGCAGAATCACTCTCTTGCCCTTTGGCTTCCTTAAAACCTGCAATGAGCCTTGTGGCAACCAGCCTGTTTGTGCTTTGTTCATAGGCTGCTGACAGGTCAGGAAAACTCAGAGATGCTTATTTTGCTTATGCTTTTGCAGCTTTGCTTAGTGAGACGTCTGCCTCCCTCCGTGCCATTTTGTGATGGTCTCCACCACTCTTGTTGTTTGCTTCCGATTTAGAAGACAAGGATTTGGAAGCTATCTGTGACCCCTCCTTATGGCAATGATTACTGTTGTAGAATCAACCAAACCTTTTTATATGTCACTGCTCTCTTCTTTTCCAGCCTCTCCACGTGGTTTGCCCAGAGCAGTACACACAGCCACCCCCCACCCAGTCTCATCGTACGGATCTGATGATAGACTGCCAGCCTCCCCCCATGTCCTACCACAGGGCAGAGGTGCTGACGCTCCCGTACAAGAGGCGCTACGAGAAGATCGAAATCATGCCAGAGGTGAGGAACAAAAGTGGCTCCAAACACGGTGGCTTCTTGCTCCTCCAACCAAAGTCAAAGCTACTGCTTCAGTAGCCCTTTTGATTAGAGATACCCTGTGGCTGTGATTTATAGAATCACAGAACTACAATCATAGAATCACAGAATGGTTAGAGGTGGAAGGGACCTTAAAGATCATCGAGTTCCAAGCATGGCAGGGACACCTCCCACTAGACCAGGTTTTTCGAAGCCCCATCCAGCCTGGCCTTGAACACTCCCCGGGACAGGACTTCTACAACTCTTTTGGGCAACCTGTTCCAGTGCCTCATCATTTGTTTAGGTTGGAAGGGACCTTAAAGATCATCTAGTCCCATTCCCCAGGGACACCAGCCACTAGGCCAGGTTGCTCAAAGCCTCATCTAACTTGGCCTTGAACACTTCCAAGAATGGGGCCTCTACAACTTCCCTGGGCAACCTCTTTGAATGTCTCACCACCCTCTTTACTGTTGACTACGATCATGTAAAGCGCTTTCTATCAAATGGAGGGCTAAGAAGGAAGCATTTCTGAGAGAGAATTTCACCGTGTAAAGTAATGGGAATTGAAAAAAAAACCATTGTGGGCAAGCAAAAACTGTGTTTGGGTGGATTGTCCTGTGCAAGGATATGTCTCATCTGGAAATACAGCCCAAAGGGCAATCTCTGCTAGCCACCTGTGAGGCAAGCCAGTCACCTCCAGTTGAAATATGAGTAAGTTGAGGCACTGCTGTTTGAATCAGTGGCCCAGGGCCATGGAAAGGATCCATAGAATCTGGGAGAAAGGCCAGGAGTTGCCTTTTCTCTTCCCCACCTGTACCTGCCGTGAGAAATGCGCTTTCCCTTGAGGAATGGTATTTAGTCATGTGTTAAAGGTGTAGGAGTGAAATGGCTCATTTGTACTGCACATGTTCCAATAAATGGTTAATTCCAACAGGCTGCTGAAGTCCAACAGGTTAATGAGTTGCTCATAGCTATCCATATTGTGGGCTACTTACACCTGCAACATCTATTAGTAATTTATTAATCCCATAAATCAAATGTAAATGCAAAGGGTGACCCATAGTCTAACAGACATGATCTTAAAATATTTTTTTGACAATCCAATCAGCATGAATGTGTCCTTGGATCAAAGGTGACAGTGACTTTTTACAAGCAGGCGTTCTTGCCCTTTGGAAACCACTGAATACGTGAGTCTTAGGTCTTGTCAGAGAGTAGAGGGAGGAAGAGCCCTTATTTAAGGCAAACACGAAGAACAGAACTGGTAGCCATGTACCAGAATCTCTCAGCCAGGCCACAATGCCCATTCCTACTGTTTCACGTGTGTCTGCTTCGTGCATCAGCTCTGTGAGGAGCCTGCCCAGCCCGCTGCTTAAAGGACTGCCAGAGACAAGGAGGGATTTTTTAATTAGAAAATATACTTAGATGCAATACCATGAAGGCACGTATATTTAATTGTTTGGGAAATTTGCATATTTATTGGATCCTGCTAAACCTAAGACTAGTAAAACGTGGCTTCCATCCACCAGCATGACCAGAACAAATCTTACATTCCGAGTGCAGAGAGCCAGCGTGTGGCTTACCTATTTATTCCACTGAAGTTTGGGGATTTTCCCTAAACTGTGAAGGTGTAAGTGAACCTTCACGTGTGAGCTTGTCCCTTGTGGCAGCCCCGTGAGGAGGGCACTTTTGCAAACAGAATGCAAATTAACACCGGTGCTACAGATGAATATTCACCAGCCCTCATATGTTTGGAAGTTCCTGTCCAGGGGGAGGGTTGTCTTAAAGTTGGGCTGGTCCCTGGGAGTCGCAGGTTCAGTTTCTTGCTCTGTCAGAGTCTAAACCACAAGATGCAGCTCACATTGGAAGAGATACTGAGGACTTCAGAGTTCCCTGGCAAACCTTATTAGTCTGAAGGCAGTGCTGTGCTCATGGGGCTGGACCGCATCAGAAAACAAGTCAGTGTTTCTCTTGTTAGCTTGGCTGCTGGCAGCGAGATCCCTTACACTTGAGACTCAAGAGGCCACATGGATTCAGTCTCATTGGCAGCCACAAATGGGAAAATGCTCCCAGTTTCTCAAACACAGATCTCCAGTGGTTTTAAGGTGCTGTCTGTCGCTGAAGCAAATGGACTGTTTCCATACCTGTAGGTAAAAACAGTGCTTAAAAATAAGAGCATTTGCCAAAACTGCTGGGATGTTGAAGGGATGGATGTGCTGCAGACAACCCGGGAGTGGGTATCAAAGAAGCATGTAGAAAATGAGAGCTGTTTTCTGTTGTATTCACTTTAGCTTGAAGATTTTGAGCAGAAAGCTTCACAGAAAGGAATGTTGACAGAACTGGCCCCTTTTTTTTTCCTCTAACAAATAACCTCAAATTATATTCACACAGGAGTCCTAATTTCAAAGCTATCTGTACTTAGGGAGCAGAATCATAGAATCACAGAAATGTCAAAGTTGTAGGGACCTTTGAGATCATCTAGTCCAACCATCAACCTAACTCTGATTAAAAAAACAACAACCCAGCACTAACCCTTGGCACTAAGCACTATGTCAACCCGGCTTTTAAACCCCTCCAGAGATGGTGCCTCTCTTTCAGCATATGTCTTCATCCCATCACTGTGTAAGGCTGGTTTTGGCTTCCAGCTTGACCTGCAGAGTGGTAATAAGGCATGGGAGGGATGCTGGGTTGTCCCCCACCCTCTCTGACTTGAGCAAGAGTCTTTGGGACAGAGTCTTTGAGTCTTGGCAGCTTAGCTGGTAACTCTTCTCTCCTACTCTGTGTACCCAGTTACCCAGTCACAACAGTCATCATTTGGTTTTCAAATAAATGGGAGAAGGAGGAAAAGACTTGGTTTTGGTTTTTTTTTTTTTTGTCAAGTCTGTATTTCTTTTGATGCTAGCCCCCTAACTAAGCACCTTACCTCCTTAATAATTTTATGTGCCATCTGCATGACTTGCCTCATCCCCTTCCCCCCTCTCCCCTCCCAGCAGAAGAGCCCCGTCTGTCTGTCCCGTTGTGCAGAGGGGCCATTAGGCTGTTGGTTTTGAGAGGCTGATGCAGGTGTCCTGGTAGTTTGGGGCAGGGTTTACACAGCAGTGGCAAAAAATAGCTCAAACTTCCCCTTCTACGGGGCGGGTTGTGCAAGACAGGATTGCAGATATGATAGATGAGGCTTCCCTGGTGGGAAGTATTTGCTGCTTAATGTCCCCTTTTCAGTAGTTTCATCCAGGAAGACTCTTTATGGTGCCTGACTGTATAGGAATTTCTATACTGCAGGGGAAGGGCATTTGCTTCATAAGGGCTACCACCAGCTCTGGGGTTCTGCCAAGGCTCAAGTGGCAAGTGGAAAGGGTATAATAAAGCTCCCAGCACACCTTGAGAAGGCTTGTTATTTGTCAAAACTATGTTAGCCAAGCATGGAGTGATGAAATCCACCCTGGGAAAAAAAAAATAGTAATTGCTAGATCTGCTCCAGGGCTAGGACTTGGGTCTAAAGTACGGCTAAAAAAACTCATAAAAGAATATCTGCTTCATTCAAGTCTTGATCAGGCCTCTCTCAGAAATGGCCACGTGCTCCAACTTCTGTCTGGATTCTAAGAGCTTTTGCAAACCAACCAGTTGGCTCCGCGTGGTTTCAGTCGGCTGGGACTGATGGTGCGGCGGCGGGAAATCTCCTTTCCAAAACTCTTTCAGTGCCTGAGATTCTGGCCTGTCAGACTAACGTGGGTTTACTGATACTGCTGGAGCTTGTCTACATCTCAGTCCCTTCACCGAAGAGCAAAGTCAGGTTAGACAGGACCGGTGTGTGTTAATGAGATTTGTGCTCAGAGCAGCCCTTGTTTAGAGAGAGTTTGTAACGGTCCCGAGGCACCGGGCTGGAGCAGCTCTCAGAGGTATTGTGGAAACCTTTACACTTTAACTAATTTGTTCTTCTCAGCATCTGCCTTTCACTTCAAACAAAATAAAAATAAAAATAATAATAATAAAAGACTGCTTCCTGGAAATTGGTTAGGCATTGTCTATTCACAGGAGAACGATGAGAAAATGGAAAACACCTTCTGGAGCAAACAGATAAATTAAACAGTAGTGTTTGAGCAAATAATGTGGCTCCAGTTTAATTACAGCTGAACAATGGTGCGGATCACTTGATTTCGACAGCAGACTGACTTCAGTGAGGGCTCTGTGTTGTTAAAATACTCTTTTTGCAAGTTCTTCAGGGCACAGGGCAGTACAGGAGAGTGTGAATGTGCAATGCTCAGCCCAACATGAAGTGAAATTATAAGGAACTGTTACAGAGAAGAATTGGGAAAACAGCCACTTGGCAGCCCGTTATAATTATGCAGCTTTCACTCCACCCTCCCCTTTTCTTATTTTGACTTCTCTTTCCATGTAGGATCTTTGCCAATTCCTTTTTGAGAGAAAGAAAGGCAAAACATGGCTTTCATTTTACCTCTTCAACTTCCTTTCATTTTTCAGGAACTAAAGAGTTTGATCTCTTGTTTTACTTCTAACCTTCAGCTTACTTTGCTGAGCCCACATTCTGACCCACACACTGGTCACTATATTTTGAATATTTTTATTGATGTCTTTCAAGTGACTCATCTTTTGTGTCTGAAAGCTGCTTGCCTTTGCTTTGAAGTTACGTCACGTCCTTGCTTCCCCTGCCTGGCATTTCTCATACAGGCTGATTTCTGCTTCTGGTGGTTCTGGCTTCCACTGTCCTCCTGTAAGTTCCTCAAATCACAGAATCACAGAATCACATAGCTGTTTCCTGCCTGCTCCCAGGCTATGCAGCGTTCTGGGGAAGAGCTTCATTAAACACCAGTAAATCTACATCATTACACTCCTTAAATACCTCCTGAAAACTGTCTCTTGGCACAGGATTGGCAACAAGCCAGGGGTTAGCTTTAGTGCTGAGACTGTTTATAATCCCACCCAGGATTATTTCCTGTTGGTTGGTCAGAACAAGTCTTTCTGGTTTGATTTCCAGGCCCTGGGGGCAACGTTCCTCATGTCAGTCTGCAGCCCTGGTCCATTAGTTGAACATGAAGCAGGTACCTGGAAAAGAAGGGGGTTGTTTCATTGCTCAAAACTGCAGCACTTCCCTTTCCCCTTGTTTTATTTCTCCACTAGATGTTGGCTGTGTGGAAGAGTAAAGCTAAGATGTTGGCATTTGCAGGCAATAATATAAAAAACTAGATATTTATGGCATCATTCTTCATCCACAGGAGTTAATGAGACTTCAAAATCCGCTCCAGAGAGAACTGTAGCAGACCCACAGAGACTGAGAGATCTATTAAGTTAGGGTTAATTTAGCAGTGTAATCACCCCATTTAAAACACTTGAATTCTGTAAAATCTGAGACTGTAAGCCCCATGAAGACATGACTCGGATCACCCACTAATGATTATACAGATGCCCTTAGTTCTAGGATGTTTGCTCTTCTCTGTTGGAAATGCCCTGGTTCCTTTAAGTCTCATTAGAAAGAGTCCCCAGTTTCCATTCTGCCACACAAATGCCCTGCAGCGTCCTTGTGCCCCGTTTAATGTGCTTGTTGGTCATGAACACTTACTCCACAGGCATAAGTCAGTCTTTAGACCTTTCCCCTTCAGTGTGTGTGTTTGACCACGTATCTTCTTGTTTCCTCTGCAGGATCTGGTACTTGCAGGTTTCCCATGCTCAGGCTCTGCCCGGTTTAGCAGAGGGTATAAAGCCGGGGGTGAATCTGTTTGAGATTTGTGCCCACTCTGTCATCTCTTGTGCCATTCTCTGGCAGGTTTCCAGTGGTTTGACAACAAGAGCTCCTGGTATGAGAGGATGAGAGGGATGAGGAGAGGCAGGGAGGTAGGAGGTGACCTAAATTGTCTTCCTTTCCTAACATTACCACAGGATGAAGACCATGTTTTTATTTCTGTTTACAAAACTGACTATATAGACCATCCCTCTTTGTGAAAGGGCTATCATCTGGCTTTTAAGCGTGTGGAATATTTGGGCACTCTTTTCCTATTAAAGGTACATGAGAGAAGATGCTTTTCTGCATCCAGAAGCTGGGTTTGGTGTGTGTCAGTAGCGAGGTGAGCAGAGGGATGGAGGATGAGGCGGGTTGTTCTCGGTTCAACATTTGCTGGGGGCTGGTTGTTGTAAAAACCTTTGTGATCAGAAGGACCTGTAGGCTCCCTCTGAAGGCAGGCAAATTGTAAAATCTTTGGGCTTCTCTCATAATTGGGAGAGGATATTTTTCTGTCACGTATGAATTGCATCCTGTTCAGGGGCTAGGATCTGGGTGGGAATCGCTTCCTACCTGGCAAGCTCCAAGGCTGTAAGCAATCATTTCCACCTAGAAATGGAAGTGCCCTCGTGGGTTACACGGCCGGAACCCAGCTGCAGTTAGTAATAGTGTTTACAACGTGGCTCATAAAATGTAAGGCACCAGCTTCAAATTGTGAAGACTTTTGCCCCTGCTGTTCCCACTAGAATGCTGTGCAAACCCCCACAGTCTCTGATGGCTACAAACATCCTGATTTCCAGCCTACGCTTATTCTTGGCTGGTCTGCACATCCTTATTCTTAACATCATGTTTCAGCACAAATAGATTTTCTCTTTTGTTGGTATTTTCCCTGTGGTGTTTATGTAGAATAATCAAATTCTGCTTTTGCCTTTCTTTTTGCCAGGCTAAACAAGCCAAGGTATTTAGTTTCTTCTTACAAGACAGCTTCTCCTGCCCTAATCTGCCCTTCAGTATATCTTACTTGAACTTAAATTACCCACAATTTACAAGCAGTTCAAATGAGATCTTGCTGGACCCAATATAATAGCAAAAGCTCATCTCTGCTAGAATTACCTGATATTTTCTGGAGTTGCATTTAGCTTCTTCATGGCCGTGTCACATTTGTGACTCAGTTCTCATGGGATGGACTAATAAGCCTGGACCCTTCACCTCTGTCCTTTCCAGCAGCTGCCAGCTCACAGCAGAAATCCTTGGTATTAGCCCAGGCCCTGGCCTTGCATTTCATGCTATTGCATTTCATCTTGTTTTTTCTCACTCCCGTTCTTGAGGTCACCAAGTTCTTCTTCTACCATCGCCTGATATTTCTTTCTATTAAGGGATCCTTTACAAACTTTGGTGGGGACTTCAGAACACTCTCTTCCTTCTGTGCTGAGGTCATTAATAAAAAATGGGGTGGGAGTAGGCTCAAGGCTGATCCTTCAGGAGTCGCAGCAACAGCTCAGTAGCTGGCAGAGGGTATCTTTCTTTTAACCAGCACTTTCCCCACCTTGGGGCTGTTGTAGAAATTCACAGTTTGTACTTTCCCATGTGGTACCTTCCCAGTGCTCTGTGGAGCACAGACTGTGGCTGCCCCAGTTCCCTCAGCAGTTGTCTTATCAGAGAAAGCTCTTGCCTTCGTCGCGTGTGATCCACTTTCGATGCTTTTTTAAAGTTTTCCTTCCATTTAATTACTGCAGGGCAGTAGCATGAGTCGTGCACCCCTTCACAGGACTTCTGAGCGCTGGGTATTGCGCAGACACCGAACAAAACTCATCCCTGCCCCAAGGAATATATTACAACTTTATTCTTTATTTTTTCTAAGGGCTTGCAGTGTGTCGGGTTGATAATGGGTCTGCCCTGCCTAGTGGTTTCACAGCTCTGTTTGATTTCTCTGGTTTAATCCAGAGTTGCAACTCTGGCTCCTACCTCTAATCATACATTTATGCACAGTTTTTGCAAATCTGGAAAATGCACATTTAACGTTGATGTAAAAACCCAGCTGTGTCCCTTTCTAAATACACATGCTGTAATCTGGTGTACACGTCAGTAAATTTCAGATCTTAAAAGTTAAGGGGATTTTAATTACTCATAAGCTTTGCTGTGCTCCTGTTTCTTCCCCTTTGCTCCATCCAGGCATGGTAGGTGAAGGTCCAGCTCACCTCACTCAATTCAGATTTGAGGTCTCCCTGCTGGGTCAGTCTTCCTGCGCCCTCTCTAGTGTAAGCCAAGAACTGATGCACTCAAAAAACTTGGAGAGGAAGAGGGAAAAGGGAGAGAGGTTTGGAGACATGTCCCAAAAACCTAGGAGGAAATCACTGGCGGTCACCACAGCCAGTACAGCCGCAACTGGGATGTTAGAATACTGACTGGTGTATACTTATGTGTGTCTGTTCTTGGGAAAATCCTCCACAGGACTGAGACCATGTGTGCTAAAATCCTGCTCTTTTCCTCATTTTATTCACTGATCACTCAGCCTCGTGGTTCTTTTAACAGTAAGAGTTTTAGGTCCCATCCTCAGTCGTTGTTCATTTCTTCATTGCCCTTGAGGATTTTGGGCTGGTCGCTGAAGACAGCATGTGACCTAAAGCCTAGGGAGAGCTGTCCCCAGGGAAGGTCTCAACAGAGGCTTCAGAGTAACCTGGCTGGTGTCTGGTGGTTTTCTTTATAAAGAGCTGTAGTCTGGCCAACAACAGTGTTCAGGCTCTCATTTTATTGTGGAAAATGCAATCCTACAGCAAAGATCCAACTGCAGTTTATGGTAAAAAAGTCTTTTCTCCGTAGGAACACAGGTGGATGGATGGCTCTCATCACGGGAGCAGAACTTCCCAGGCTGACTCCTCTCTCCCTTAACTCATAGGAGGTTCTATCAATACTCATGGTTTCAGACTACTGAGAGTCAATGACCTTTATTTTTTGGTTGGTCTCCGTTTTAGACTTTCCTGAGCAGAAGGGGGTTAAAAAAAAATGAAATACCCAGTACACGTACACACACAAGTGTTTTAAGGCAGCCCAAGTGCTCCTCTGTAGGCGGGGGACTGATGAATGCCACGTTAGTGCTCAGTGCCGTGCGTCTCTGCTTCCGTGACTTTCCCGGTGTCAGCGTGTGGCATCAGGCTCGTGATAATGACTGGAAGGAAAAAGCATTTATTCTTGCGTAGTGGGGGGGAGGGCTTTTCAATCTTGCAGACAAAAGGCATAACAAGATCCAGCGCCTGAAAGCTGGACAAATTCAACCTTTTCTGGCTGCGAGGAGAATTAAAAGTTTGGAAGAGCTTGCGAGGGGAAGTGGTGGAGTTGCCATGGCTTGGAGGAGAGACAAGATTTGCTATCTCTCTGCCAAGGGGTTCTTTAATCCAGCATTTTGGGAGAGTTCTGTGATTTGTGTGTGCGGGAGGTCAGTTGGAAGGAGCGTAGCAGCAGCGCTGGCTGGTCTTGGTGGGTGAATTACTGGATGTGATTAAATGACCTTTTCGGTTTGGGTCAGTGGAGTTCTATAATAAAAGGGTTGGCTGCAATATGGAGAGGGCTGTGAGATGAAGCAGTAGCTCAGAAAAAAAAATAAAAACAAACAGCTGTCTTACTGTCTTTTTCACTGTTAACAATTAAAATTGCTGTTTACCAACTGGGTGGTTAAAACCTCCATAAATGTTAATACCAAAGCAGCTCAGTGGCAGGAGAGGACTTAGATTCTAAGCGGATTTCTGTTTTCTGAGGCTCTGTCTCGTCACGATGTTTGTCCTTTTGCCGTGTGTTCTTCATTACAGACCGTTTTGTATCGATCTTCCCCTGGCAGGTGGTGGGAATGGAAAGTGCCTTTGACCACCGCAGAGTGCATCATAACACACTGCTGAAAGTATTACTATTTTTAGGTCCCAGGAGAAAACCGAACCAATAATTATCATTATATTTTCATTCTCTTAGCCCTCAACAGCAAACTCTACAGGCTGTATTCAAATTGCCTGCTTTAAACATCTTGAACAGAGTCCCAGCGAGAGAGCAATCTGAATTCTGCATGAAATTTTGATTTCTAAAATTCACCAAGTCTGAATACGTGCAAAGTTTAGGGGATTTGAATGCAGCCTTAAAAATGTCTTGTGTTTTTCCAACACAGACATCTACCCAGCTGTTTTATTTCAAGGAGTCGCTCTCAAAATGTTCCCACAACTTGAGTTGTGGCAGGTAAGATTTTCAGAAGTTATTAGAAGTAGCTGAACTTTGCTGCCATTGAAGCCAAGAGAAAAGCCTTCTCGGTGCTTTGACAGCAAAAGGACGAGGCTGGTAGTGAGTGCTTTTTGAAGTCAAGTTCAGTTGCTTCTGTAGTCACAAGGATTAGAGTTTTGTGGTAACAGATCTACCTAATTGTAATTTAGAGCAGAGCAGTACTGGTACCTGACGTGTCTTGAGAAGTGCCAGGGTTCAGTTCTGCTCTGTCCTTCTCCTGGTCTGGATCCTGTTGAAAATTCACTAGATGGTCTTTGGTAAGGAAGTCAATCTTCCTTTGCCTCAGGTGCACAGTCTCCAAAATGGGCATATACTGCGTTTTCCTAAAATCCACTCAGTTTCTCTTCCTGCTTTTCATATGTGGGCAGCCCTGGCAAGCTGAAGTTAGCTGGTGTTGCCTTGCTGGTGGGGCAGTGGTGATGGCTGGTTCTCCGGAGCTCTGCTCCATGGAAGCACTACTGTAGATGGCTGAAGTTTCAAAAGAACCCCTTTGCCTGAAGGTTAAGCTCTTTTTAATATATGGCTCCAGCTGGTGCTGCCATGTGTTTGGAGATGAGAGGGAATGGAGTTCAGATGAAGCTCATCTCATAGAGACACTTTCTACATGAATGGTCTGCATGGCTGATGGTCTGCATGGGTTGTTAATTCACCTGTTGGGAAACTCAGCCCAGTAGATTCTGTCCCTTTAGGTGTTACTTGTCTTCACAGTTGAAAAGTCCTGCCAGCCAGTGGTGGAACATGTGAGCAGTCTTACCCACTTGTGTTTTGTGAGGCACCTGCCCTGTTTCCCCACAGACCCAGAGCACACATCACACATCCTTGCCCTCAGGTCCACAGCGAACACCGGGATCATGCTGGGCTGGGAGCGGTTCTTGGAAACTGCTTGGGCTGCTGGCCAAGGTGTGAAGGCACCTGCATATTGAGGACTGGGTCTTGGCTGCAGTCCTGGACAGGACTCCAGGGCACCCAGCATCCAATGTATTGTCACCTAGAACTCCTTTGGAAAAAGGGGATGATTTTCTATGTTTGTGAGCACTGTTTTTTGCAGCGTTCCTTTGGAAACGTGGCTGGGAGAGGTGCTTCCCGGCTGCCGACTCCCGCAGGGGACTGCCCGCTCCATCCGCCTCCAGCCCCCTGGGTGCTGATGAATGGCCACTCAGTTCAATGTTGGAGCCAAGACCAAATGTTATTTCGGTCAGAGAAGAATTATATGTACAAAAGGCAGTGTAAGGGTTTCTGTGTGGTGGTGTAAGGAAAAATTTCAAAGCAGTCAAGAGAGCCATTGGGTTTTTAAGGACAAACCTTTTTTCCTCCAGCTGTTCTGCAGCCAGAACGGCCCAGCACAAAGAATGGAAAGGAAACTGGCTTTGATTTCCATTGTCCATCGACGTAATAATGACAGATTACATTGTGAGCTTTATTAATCGAAATTATTAATAAAGTTAATGCCTTTTTAAATGAGGTTTCTCTTGAATACATTCTGTGAGACCTGCCTTGGTTATCGAAGACCTGGTGCTGCTCTGGTAGCGGTATGAAAGGCAGTAGCTTTAAGAGCCAGAAGGGGAGCTTTGCAGGTAAGGGGAGTGCTCTGTCGTCGTATCAGTGGGTTTGTGTTTACAGTTCATTAGCCCATGTTTAAAAATACCATGCTGCCAATTTAAATCACAGCTG
Source organism: Nycticryphes semicollaris (assembly GCA_013400055.1). Taxonomy (NCBI): domain Eukaryota; kingdom Metazoa; phylum Chordata; class Aves; order Charadriiformes; family Rostratulidae; genus Nycticryphes; species Nycticryphes semicollaris. Next base: position 362,635 of record VXBJ01005042.1, read on the forward strand.
GATTCATACAAATTTTGAGATTATCACTTGCTGAACAAAATCCTTCTTTTGCTTTAGCTTGCAGATTCGCTTGTGCCCTTGGAGATTAAGCCTGGCATTTCCTTAGCAACAGTTTCTGCCGTGTTGCATACTAAAGACAACAAGCATGTGCTGCAGGTACGGTATAATGGGAAAGGGAGAAAAATATCCTTACAGCAGGTTTCCTGCCATCTGGGACCCCAGCTGTTCTCCTGAGGCAACCCCTCCAACAACTCTTTCCCCACCGGAGCGGAGTCCTTGTCAAATGCTTTGTCCTGGCATGTGCGAGTGAGGAATTACACTCAGAGCAGAGAGTGGGATGCAAATAAATCTCTTTACCCTCTTTTCGTTGGCCATGTGCCTGGCTAAGATAAAAGGGGAAGGGAGATTATTCCTGAGGAGAGGCTACAAATCACACTGCTGTCTTCTATAACCCGTACACCAGGATCAGCATCAGTCAACCTCTCATGGGCTGAGAACTGAGGGTCAGAGGAGAGAGATGACCTAAAATACATGAAGGGACTGTCTTCCTTAAGTTGCCCTGTTCCCCCAAAAGCAGGTTGTGAATCCCTGTACAAACTAAGAGTCTCTTCCTACTGCTGGAATTCCTGGCATTTGAATTCCAGGCTCTGCAGAAGGAGGTGATGGCTGGTGGACCTGCTCAGCAGCAGATGACGTGGTTCCCTTTCTCCTTCAATACAGGAGCACACAGGGAGCTCAGGGAAACCACTCTCTGCACAACACTGCCTGTCCTGCCAGGCAGCAGAGCTGGGCTGTGCCCACTACACTTGATAATGTCTTTAATGCCAGGACAAAAAGATGGGTTAAGGATTTGTATCAGTGCAGAGCAGACAGGCTGTCGTGCTTTTTCCAAGTCAGTTCCCTAGAAACACGAGGCACCTTGGAAAAAATGGCAGTATCACAATGCAGTTGGTCTGAGGCTGCTTTCTCCTTTGTGCTGTTCATTTACTCTCTTCTGTACTCTGATTCCTGGTGCCAAATAACCTTAGACCTATGCTTAAAACGCCAGAGCCCTCATAAACAGATGGAGGTAAGCCAGCAGAGTGCTGTCTGTCAGTACAGGCTGATCTTGGGAGATCTGGGAGTTACAGAAGCTGTGTGTAAGCCCCAAAACCTCCATCTACGAACACAGAACCACGTGAGTGGAACTGGAGCCTGAGCAGGTGGCCTTTCTCTCCCAAGGGTGACAAACACCCTTCCCTGGTTGTTGAAAGAAGCCTGGGGACATCACAGCAGCAGGTTGAGACACGATGGGAAAGACACGGGAGTTGAGAGGAGCCCAGTCTGTCACCTGGAACGTATGAGGTGCTACAAGGCACTGGGGTTGCTTCAGGCCAATTCCCCGTGTGTTGTGCAGACTCATCCCTGGCAAATGGCCTTGCCAAAATCTTGGGGAAATTTTCCTCAGCACCTGTTTCCCAGGGACTGAGTTGCTACTTCACTGGGAAACACCAGTGCTGGCGCTTCCCCGACCTAGAGTAACTTGGCACAGGACACACGGGGGGTTATTTTACACCATCATTTCCCTACTCTCCTTTTTGGGAGGAATCTGGGTTTCAGCGCTCGGTTTGCTCCTGCTGCCCCTGCTAACCCTGCCTCCTCCTCCTCGCTGGCAGAGAAGGCTCTCGGGGGTGAGTCGAGGCCAAGAGCTCTCTGAAACAGCACTAAAATTATACCCACATCCCAGTCCAGTGGTGGTTCAGGCACTGCAGCATCTCTCACTCCTCCTTCTCTGTATGCAAGTTCTTCCTAAAGACGTGCTTTTCTGAGGCCGGTGAGAAATAAATAACCTCTTTTCCTCCGTCCCCGAGTGGTTGGTTGCTGTGAATTTGCCCGTTTCCCAAGCGGTTGCATCTTTCAGAGTGTGGTTTTCAAGGCATTGACTTCTAGAAAATACTGCAGGGTACTCGAATGCTAAAATAGAAAGCTTCAGTCTTGAACTGAGTCAGACAGGCCTTTTAAGACGACAGAAATTTGAACACGCCTGATTTGGACAGAAACCTTAAGATGATGGAGATTGAAACTAAAACTGCTAATTTGTTTGTGTAAGTAGGTGGCTTGTGTGTGCAGAGCTGCAGTGGAGCCCAGGGCTGGGTTTCTCCTCTCCCCTTTCAGCTCAGCAAACAGCATCACTATTCCTTTTCTACCTCGTGTACTTGTTCTCACGACTAAATGATAACAAGCTGGTGTGATTCACGACGTTACTGTGCACCTTCTCCCCCATTAGCTCCCTCCAAAACCCCCACAACCTCCCACCAGCAAGAAGAGGAAGCGAGTGAGCGATGACGTGCCAGAGTGTAAATCGTTGAAGCCACTGCTGAGCGGCTCCATTCCTGTGGACCAGTTTGTGCAGACCCTTGAGAAGGTAAGAAGGCTCAGAAATGTGCTGGTTTGCTACCAGAGAGAGGGAAAATCATTTTGGTGTGGCTTGAAAAGGAGAGGGGCTAATGGGCTGGGAAAGTACTTCTGGGAATGTGTGTCCCTGCACTGGGTGTGGAGGGAATAGTTCCCTGCGAGGCATCTTCTGATATAGGGGCTTCATAGAATCAGGGAATGGTTTGGGTTGGAAGGGATGCCTTAAAGATCATGTAGTTCCAACCCCCCTGCCATGGGCAAGGACAGACCAGGTTGCCTGGCCTTCAACCCCTCCAGGGATGGGGCAGCCACAGCTTCTCTGGGCAACCTGGGCCAGATCTCAGTCAGCTCCATCTCCCCTCTTTCAGGGTCAAACCCTTCCCCCTCCTCCTAGGGCTCCTCTCCCTCATCAAGGGTCCCTCCCCAGCTTTGCTGGAGCCCCTGGAGGGACTGGAAGGGCCTCCAAGGTCTCCCCAGAGCCTTCTCTTCAGGCTGAAGCCCCCAACTCTCTCAGCCTGTCCTCCCAGCAGAGGGGCTCCAGCCCTCCCAGCATCTCCATGGCCTCCTCTGGTCCCGCTCCAACAGGTCCATGTCCCTCCCGTGCTGAGGGCTCCAGAGCTGGAGACAGTGCTCCAGGTGGGGGGCTCATGTCAGTCCTGTCCTCATGGTTTCCTGTGGAAGTAAAGTTTTTGGGTTCGCTCCGGGTGGATGAGTTTCCCCCTTATAACTTTTAGACTCAGCAGCTGATTGCCAGTAAATTCAAACAGTGGGGAGAAGGTCTCAAAAGTATTGAAGTTCCTACAAGTTTTGTGAAAATGACACGGTTGAGTGAAGAATTGATCCTGGAAATGTCCCCGCTGATGAAGAAGCTTCCTGGGGAGCTGCAGTACCGGGGCTTTGGTGGCTGAGCTTGCAGGCAGTTGGTTACTGCTCTGTGGAGCCCCGTTCTTGCCTGTGTGACTCCTTGGAAAAAATGGGTAGGGAAAAGAGCAGGATTGTCTGTGAGGAAGCTTGCCCAGGGGCTCAGTAGCTCTCCACAACCATCAGCTTTCAGGCAGTAATGTCAGTGGGTGGTCATTTCTGTAGCTAAAGGACTCGTTTGTCCTCTTTGTCTCAAGATTTTGCTGTTGCAGTGGCCAGATGTTGTGGAAAACACTGGCTGTAGCCTCTCTGTTCTGTAGCTTATCCATCTGTGTCATGAGGGTCATATTTAGCTTATCTCCTGGGTGTTTCTTCTGCAAATCCCAGAGACCTAGGAATAACTCCAACAGCACTCAGTATTTTGTAGCCATTCTCCCCTCTCCTCCCTGCTGTCCCCTGGTCTTTCATCTCTTCTTTCCTGAGCTGTAGTAACATCTCTCTCTTGTACTCCCTCCCCAACGCTGCATCCAGCACGGTTTCAGTGATGTGAAGGTGGAGGACACAGCCAAGGGCCACATCGTGCTCCTCCAGGAGGCAGAAACCCTCATTCAGATCGAGGAGGACTCCACGCACATCATCTGCGACAACGATGAACCTCTGAGGGTGAAGCTGCGTGACCTGGTCCTCAAATTCCTGCAGAAGTTTTAGCTCATGGACATCATGGTTCCTCTGCAGAGAGACACCCCAGAGCACAAGAACCAAGACCTTTCCAGAGGAGGGAGAATTTCCTGGTTCAGAGAGAGACGCAGAAACCACCTTCCCTTTCGTAGAGAAGCAAGGAAATATTTTTTAATATCTATATATTTTTCAAGTTTTATTTTTAACCAGTTTGGGAATATTTTGGACGGGATTCCTGTGCTGTAAAATTGGGAGCTGGAATCTTATAGGAGATATGAACTGCAGTTTAAATAGAGTAAACAAATATTTTCCAGGTCAGGGTGAAATTGTGTGCAGACACAGACATTTCTCGGTGTCACCCTCTCAGCAACGAACGCCCCAATCCTTTACCAGAGCAAACTCAGCAAGAATATTGGAACAGTAGCCTCAGATATTAAGATATTCTTTTCTTTCTCCACTTCTTCCTCCTCACCAGGTCCAAATTCCTGTCTGTCCTCTGTTTACATTAGGCACATGCATTTCACTGGCAGGAAGAGGAATGAGAAAGCTGCTAAGGCAGGGATTATAAAAACAGAAATGGAAAAAGAGGGGTTGGAAGAGCTTTGAGGTGGCGAGAGCTGGGCCATTCCCTGTGAAAGCCGAGGGATTTTGGAAAGGCTGTTTTAGTGATGCCAGGGGGTTCTGATGCTGTTACGGCCAGAGTCATCCATCTCGCTCTTTGCTGAGACACACACAAAAAGATTGGTTTCTCCTGAGCCTCTCCATCATCAGTGGAGGAGGTCTCTCAGGAAGATACCTTCAAAAGTACAAAAAGTAGTTAAACCCCCTTGTGCTCATCAAAAAAAACTTTTGAGATTTAAGTGCCTCTTGTTTCTGCCTTCTAAAAACCCTGTCCTTTCAGCCCCCACCAGCCAAACCCCTGGCTGAAATGGGGAGTCCTTTGTACAAAGCCATCGGTACTGCAGAGCTGGGGAGGTTGGTGTCTTTTTTCACTCCCAAAAGCATATATTTGGGGCCTAAACTTAGTTAATAGTATTGCTTTTAAAAGCGCCCGGTTTCTCAGATTTACTGCTGTTTGGGTTTGGTTTGTTGTTGTGGGGGTTTTTTTTTATTGGATTGTTTTGTATTTATTTGGTGTTCAAAATAAAAAGCATAATTAATGCCAAGGAGGAAGCACATTCTGTGGTTCATAAAAGCATCTGCCTCCCTCTCCCCCATCCGCCCGCGCCTCTACGCGTCCGTGTGTGAAATACAACTGCTCCTGCAGTCTGTGGCTTTTGGGGGGGTTAAGGCAGGGGAAGAACAACTCTGCCATAAAGACTATTTGTTGCTGCAGTTCCCACATCACATCTGGTGGACGTTTAAGGCTTTCCCTTCGCTGGGATGCACCCGCTCCTTTGCTGGGAGGTGTCTGTGCCACGGATCCGGGAGGAAGAGCATCATGAAGTTGATAAAAACCCTCGTTGGGGTGGCTTTCATCCTCAGAAGAGTTTTCCAACACTTGCAGTAGCTCGGCCTCTTTCTCATCGCTGGAAAAATAGAAGAACAGAACTGGACGTATTTCACCTTGTAATTTAATCTTCCTAAAAAGAGGATTCTTAACGCGCAGAGGCCACGTGATAAAGGGCACCGAGCGGCGTGGGCCTGGTCATACGTGAGTCCTTGAGAGCACCTTCCTCCTCCTGACCCAGCCCAGCTCCAGCACTGGTCCCAGTGCTCCAGAGCCCTCATTTTCTGAATAGACTCATTTGCATTCGTAATTATAACCGGCTTTACTTGTTGCTTTATGCAGAGCGGAAATCACAGAATGGTTTGGGTGTGAAGGGACCTTTAAGCCCCCCAGTGCCACCCCCTGCCCTGGACAGGGCCACCTCCCACCACACCAGGCTGCTCTAAGCCCCCTCCAGCCTGGCCTTCAACCCCTCCAGGGATGGGGCAGTGGAAAAGTTTACACATTTTTCCTCTTGTCATTTTGGGCAGGAAAGCTTCTTCCTGCCCCAGTCTGGTGTCTTCAAAACTGGTTGTTTCTTAGAAAGGGAGAGGTTGTGCCTGTGCTGGAAAAATAAATAGGGGGGGAGGGGGGGGAGAGGGAGGAAATTCTTTAATGGAAAAAAAAAATCATAATTAAAAATAAGTGCTTGTTCATTCTGCAGAGAGGAAGAAAAATAACCAGCCTTTTTTGGGGCCGGGTCAGTCCTGCGGAGGTAACCATGGCAGCCCGGGAGAGCTGCGGCGGAGGGGGTGGAAGCCGAGGGATGGCCAAGGCGTTTTAAGCAGAGCTGTGCAGTTCGATGGACAAACAACAGGAAGGTACTTGGTTTTACTCTTTCTTCCCAAAAAGGGAGCCCGACATCCCACCCTGTGCTTCCCTGGCCTTTCCCTGCAGCAC
>VXBJ01005042.1:369004-388345 GCA_013400055.1 Nycticryphes semicollaris
AAACCCCAATAATGATGTTTGCAGATGGGCTGTGTCTGGAGCAGCCGCTCTGGGGGGGGGCTGTGCCTTGGCCCCTGGCAAGTGCTGAGTTCTCAGGGCACTTCCCAGCCAGGGCTGGGCCACAGGAGAATGGGGAGAAAAGGTTAAAAATCAGCTTTCTGCACTTGGCTGGCTTTTATGGAACAGCTAGTCCTGGGTGGAGAGAAATATATTGTGTTTTCTTTCTATTAATGTCAGCCTTAATAAAAACAACTGGACCAAGTCATTTCATTCCAGGCTGATGCCATCCCCTGCCGTGCCCAGGCACAGTCACTGTCCCTGGCCCCAGTGCCACCTTCTGGGTGCCCTGAGCCACACCAGGGCCACCTTTCTGGGTCTGGGTTGGAAGGGAACACCTGCAAGAAGAGCATCCAAAAGGCTCTAAAACCCAAGAATTCACAGGACACCTCACTTGTCTTTTTCACTCTTGAAGGGAATGGGAGAAAACAAACCCAAACCAGACCCATTGGGTTCCTGCCGTGATGTCACTCCAGGACTCGTTGTGTCCCCAGGGCAGAGCTGGGCATTCACAAGGATGGGTGGTGCTTGATCAAAGTTTGGGTTTGGGGGTTGATTTTTTTTTTAACTCCATTAAATTATTTAGTGGGTTAAAACAATGGGTGACAATTACCCTTCTCTTGCAGGCACAACACTGAGCACAGCACAGGTCTTTTATTAATCACCTGGCTAATAACTGCTCATTTCCCTCTGACTGCTCTTAATATTTACTATTTTGAGCCTCTAAATTACAGCCTGCTGCTGTCACTGGGTGGCTGCAGGTGTTCTGCAGCCAGGAGAATGGTCTGTCCTTCTTCCCCAGCGCTGCCTTCGTCTCTGCAGCCACTCACTCGCACGGGGGGGCAGAACCCGCCTTCACCCAGGGGGTGTCAAGGCAAGACCAGGGGCCCTCCTGCCCCAACAACGGGCTGTAACGGGGTCAGACCCGGAGTGGTTGGGCAGTGGGACTGGAGCATCCTTGTAGGTCCCTTCCAAATGAAAGTCAGTTTTCTTCTTCTCCTTCTTCTCCTTCTCCTTCTCCTTCTCCTTCTCCTTCTCCTTCTCCTTCTCCTTCTCCTTCTCCTTCTCCTTCTCCTTCTCCTTCTCCTTCTTTCTCCTTCTCCTTCTTCTCCTTCTCCTTCTCCTTCTCCTTCCTCTCCCTCTCCCTCTCCCAATCCTCTCGCAGCTCCACGGTAACTTCTGAAAAAAACACTGGGGATAAAATCTTATTTTATTTCCTGAAGCCTTTCATGCTTCATTGTGGGCAGTGAGAGGTGTAAATCCTGCTCAGCCCACACCTGAGCGAAGTGCAGGCCGAGCGACACGCTCTGAAAAATTATACAGCATTAGGGTTTTATAAATCACAGCAGCACAGGACCTCTGGAGATCATCATCTCCTCCAACCCCCAGCCAGAGCAGGTCCCACCCAGAGCAGGTCCCACAGGAACTTGTCCAGGCAGGCTTTGTCTCCAGAGAAGGAGACTCCAGCACCTCTCTGGGCAGCCTCTGCCAGGGCTCTGCCACCCTCACAGGGAACAAGTTCCTCCTCATGTTGAGAGGGAACTTCTTCTGGTCCAGTTTGTGCCCGTTCCCTCTTGTCCTGTCCCTGGGCACCCCTGAGAAAAGCCTGGCCCCATCCTCCTGACACCCCCCCTTGAAGTATTTCTAGGGGTTGATCAGATCCCCCTCAGCCTTCTCTTCTCCAGACTGAACAGACCTTGTCTCCAAGGCAGGTGACACAGAGGTCACCAAGTGACCATGGAGGAAGCTGCTCAGAAGACAAGGTGAAAAAAAGGCAGCAGAAGGGAAGGGAGAGGAAACCCAGTGATGTGCAGGGAATCCGGTGGGATTTCCAGCCCCCCCTGTGGCAGAGCCAGCTCCATCTCCTCTGCTCCCCCCTGCAGCTGGTGGAAACCTGGTTGGAAATCACACCCACAGGAGGATGCAGATATCAAAGGGTTTCCAGCCTCCCCACTGTCCTGGGCTGGATGTCCCCACTGTGTCACCGCAGCAGCTGGGATGTGATGTCCCCTGATGCTATAGGGGGGATCCGAACCCCCCTGGGGCTGGACCAGGGGCTCTCTTGGCCCCACCAGGACCTCACTGAGGGACACAATGGGGTTTAGCACCAGATGCTGCCCTCGCTGGGGGGTTTCCACCGTTCTGGACTGTCACCTGCCCCCTCTCTGTAGGGGAGACGNGCAGTCAGCACAACCACGGCGCAGGGGAGGGAGGGGGCTGTGCTGTGTGACACCAGTGGGGCACAGCGGGGGGGCGTCCGTGTCACCGCAGACGATGCTATTTACAGCCAACGTTGAGATAGAACCTCGCTCCGCACCCGGCACCCGCAGCCCCCGCTCCCGGGGAGAGCAGCAGAAACATCGGAAAAGGAAAAAAGCCTTTCCCTCGGGAAAGGTGCAGCCGCCAAGAGACCTCCCCCCTCTCCTTGTGGTGTGGATCGTACAACCTGACCTGAGCTTTGGAGTTACCCCAGGACCCCCTCCCCCCAGAAATCACAGGAAGAGCAACAGGTAGCAAAGGAGGACGCTGGGGACGGTGGCAGGGGCTGGACCGCTCTCCAGAAACCCGACGGTGGAGGGAAGCCTGAGGACAGCTCAGCCCCTGGGGTGTCTGAGGGGCAGAAAGCTGAATCCCAGGTGTGGAACTCCAGAGGGGTTTTGGTGTGTATTTGGGAAGATCTGGGAAAGGGTCACAGCAGGGGAGGACGGGGAGGGACAGCACCAGCCCTGCAGGTGGGGAGGGAGATGCTCTCGCTGGCATTTACCTTCCTTACAGCACCCCATCCAACCCCCCCGAGCAGCTGCCATCAGCAGCTCACAGCACCCCTTCACCCCCAAATCCTCCACCTTCGGGGAGTCTCAGCACGGAGGAAACCATCCCACCACCCACACAGCCATCCCATCACCCAGCCTCACCCCTGGCTATCGCAGCTCTGGAGACCCTTCAAGAAACCAACGCTTTAGGCAACAGATGAGGGTGTCAGGAGCCTGGGAGGAAGAACCATCTGGATTTCCAGCACCGATCTCTGCATCTCAACTGGCCTCGAACTGAACTGCACCAAGAGGAGGAAGAAGAACCCCCCAACGCTGGGCTTCTCCCCAGCTCTGAGACTGCAGCCAAGAACAAGGCTCAGCAGATCCCAACACCCCCTCCCCCAGCACAAACACGTCACGTCAGGTCCCCCTTGTCCCAGGCTCCCTCGGTTACAGTCTCTCACCAGAACAATGAAATTTCCCTTAAGATTTTTGAAAATAAGTTGCAGAGAAGGGGTCTCTCTGTTTATATAAAGTGCAATCCACGGCTGCCGGCTTCTGTCCCCACNTAGACGTTTGTTTGGGGGGTGTCCTCAGGCCCACAGAGCTGCAGCCACGAGGCCTGTCCCCGTCCCAGCCTCTCTCCCCCAGCCCCTGAGGAAGAAGACACGGAGCCACTCTCAAGTTAAACTCTCCATTTATTGGATCCTTTTACAAAAAAAACTCAACATTGTGCTCGTGTTGAAGGAGTGTTTCTTGTCTCTCATTTTTTTGTTTTTTTAATTATTATTATTTTTTTATNAGCAACAGGTAGCAAAGGAGGACGCTGGGGACGGTGGCAGGGGCTGGACCGCTCTCCAGAAACCCGACGGTGGAGGGAAGCCTGAGGACAGCTCAGCCCCTGGGGTGTCTGAGGGGCAGAAAGCTGAATCCCAGGTGTGGAACTCCAGAGGGGTTTTGGTGTGTATTTGGGAAGATCTGGGAAAGGGTCACAGCAGGGGAGGACGGGGAGGGACAGCACCAGCCCTGCAGGTGGGGAGGGAGATGCTCTCGCTGGCATTTACCTTCCTTACAGCACCCCATCCCTCCCACCAGTGATGTCCAACCCCCCCGAGCAGCTGCCATCAGCAGCTCACAGCACCCCTTCACCCCCAAATCCTCCACCTTCGGGGAGTCTCAGCACGGAGGAAACCATCCCACCACCCACACAGCCATCCCATCACCCAGCCTCACCCCTGGCTATCGCAGCTCTGGAGACCCTTCAAGAAACCAACGCTTTGGGCAACAGATGAGGGTGTCAGGAGCCTGGGAGGAAGAACCATCTGGATTTCCAGCACCGATCTCTGCATCTCAACTGGCCTCGAACTGAACTGCACCAAGAGGAGGAAGAAGAACCCCCCAACGCTGGGCTTCTCCCCAGCTCTGAGACTGCAGCCAAGAACAAGGCTCAGCAGATCCCAACACCCCCTCCCCCAGCACAAACACGTCACGTCAGGTCCCCCTTGTCCCAGGCTCCCTCAGTTACAGTCTCTCACCAGAACAATGAAATTTCCCTTAAGATTTTTGAAAATAAGTTGCAGAGAAGGGGTCTCTCTGTTTATATAAAGTGCAATCCACGGCTGCCGGCTCCTGCCCCACAGGCCGAGGGCTGGGAAAGGCAGAGCTGCCGCCAGCCTTGGCTGACACCAGGGACCCGGTGCTGTAGGTGAGCGACTGCGTCGCTGCTAACGAGCCACCTACTAACGAGGGGAGAACTTAAAGCCGGTGGCAGAGGAGTGTCGGGCCCCTTGGGGATGCTGAAGCTGGTGCAGCTGCTGCCGAGTGACACGTTTCCACTCCAAGAGGGACAGAAAACATCCTTCCAGGTGCTGCGGGGCCTCGCAGGGGTCGCGATTGCATTTTCCAGGAGACTGAGCCTTCACACGCTCCGACTTGAGCACCTGATGTTAAAACAAGAAGGAAGTGGACAGGAAGAAAAAAAACAAATGGAGAGGAAAGGGTTCCCTGCTCCGTATTTCTGCGGTCTGAGTGCTGGTGAAGGCACGAGCCATTGGCTCTGCTGGGGTTGGGCTGTCCCTTCCTTTCCCCTCATCAAGTGTCGGTGACCCCCAGCCGTGGGGCTGGCATGAAAAATGGCTGAAAGGTGGCTGGAGAGGCCACTGAACACCCCAAAACGCGCTGCAGGAGGGGAGCGTGGACAAGATTGTCCTATTGAGTGAGCCCAGGAGCTGCTGATGGAACCATCCTCGCTCCTCTTCTGGGACACACACGGAGACACAACCTTCTGGTAACATCCTTCTGCCACAGAAAAAGCCTCCGCTGAGCTACACAGAGCTGAGGAGACTGAGGCAAATCACACAAGTTCACCCTCCCATCTACGAGCTCCTCGGGCTGCCCTTAGCCATCTGGGATGCACTGAGGGAGACCATCACACAGGAGAGGACAACCCGTGGCCTTCCCTCCTGTCACAGGCCGGGATTGAAGCAGAACGGGGCAGCGGAGCTCGGGCGACCACGGGATGTAACAGCGTTTCACTTCGGTGGGAGAGAAACCAGCTCCAAAACCAGTCCCACAAACACAATCCCAGTGATGTTTCCCAGTTCCTGTGAAGGAAAAGCTGTTGGTGGGATTGACCTTGGGACCCAGTCCAAAGCCAGGGCACGAGTGCAGACGGGACGGGGGTTTAAGGCAGTTTTGCTGAGGCCCACGGGCAAAGCCAAGGTGGGCACATTGGGCTTGGGGACTGGGGACAAGGCAGAGCAGGGGCTGTGGCCCTTGGAGCAGCCCCAGCTCCAGCACACGCAGGGCTGGGGCTTGGCTTCGTGCAGATGAAGGGTTGGTGTCTTCTCCTTCCTCCTCTCTGCAAAATGAGCTCGAGAGAAGGCTCCGATACCCCGACTCCCATCACTCCGGCACCGAAAGCTGAGCTGCTGCCGGCTCCTCCAGCAGGGACCAGGCACCGGGAAGAGCTGGCTCCCAACAGATTCCCTCCATGCTTGGAAAAGAGGTTTATTTGATCAGCTCAAGGAGTGGATCCTACCAGAGCAGATCTCCAAGGGCAGTAAACGAGGCCCTGAAAAGCAGGGAGGAAAAGTCCCAAAGTGCTTGTGAAAAGGCCAGGCCAGACTCAGAGACTCTCCTCTGCTGCCTTCACCCCTGCAGCGGCTGTAGAGAAGTGCAGGCCAAAGGCAGCCCCCCCAGTGCAGGGGACTGGGGCATCACCCGCCCCTGCCACGCTGTCAGTGGGTCACTCCCAAGCCCCAGACACGCTCCTTGTCTTCAGATGTTTCCATGTGGGTGGAAAAGGACAGTGAGAACGAGACAGCAGCAGCCAAACTCCCCCGTGGCCATAGCACGGGACCCAGGGAAGGACCTTCTGGGTCCAACCTCTTCCTTGCTCACCCCTCTCCGAGGGCAGGGCTCCGGGTTGTGAGCAAAGAGGTCGCCACCGGACAACACCTGAAAGTCCTCAGTAGTAGCCACAGGGCAAGACGAGCCAGGACGTGGTGTGTGGGAGGGGAGGAGGAGGAGGAGGAGGAGGAGGGTTGCCCCGTGGGAGGAAGGATGGGGACCACATTGGTGATTGGAGCTGCCCTGGGAATAATGGGAATAACCTGCCTGTGGTCAAACACCTCCTCCCTGGCCTCGCTACGGTCCCCCCCCAGGGTGGGCAGAGAGGTCCAGAGGGAAAAGGGAGATGGGTGGGGAGGGGGGAAAAAGAAAAGGGAAAAAAAAAAAAAGCCTCACTCGGCAAATCTAAAACACTTTCATTTTAAATAACAATAATTATAATTAAAAAGAATGGTTGCCCTTGGCTAGGGAAGGGGCAGAGCCACTAGCCAACGTGCCATTCCTCAGTGTACGATCCTAGGGAGTGTCTTTACAGAAGCTGTGAGATCCTGGTCCCCGTCGCTGCGGGAAGGGAGGGGGAAACGTGCCCGTCCCAGGCCAGGACGTCCCTTTTGCTCGGCGGGAGGGTGACCGGAGTCAATAGTGAAAGGCATTTTGGGCTCGAGGCCCTGCCAAAAAGCCACCCTCTGCCCTCACCCGCCTCCGGCCGCGGTTGGGAGAGCCCAGGGCACCTTCTGCACCCGCTTCTAGATGAACTTGAAGCATTTTGTCTTGTCGTGGGGCAGGCGGGTCTTGAAGAGGACCGAGTCCACGCGGAACTGGGTGTACAGGAGGGGCATGTACCCGTACACCTTGACGAAGAAGTTGATGCACTTGTGTCGCTCGTGGAAGTGAGAGTCGTCGTGCGAAAGGGCCTGGGGGCACCCGGGGCAGCGGAACGTCCAGCGGGATGTCACCTGAGAAGAGAGGGACAAAGATGGCTGCTGTCACACCACCCAGCCCAGGGCAGGACACCCTGCCTGCACCCAAGGCACTTTGGCTTGACATCCTGGGTGACGTGTCACAGACTGGGCACAGATTTGGCCGTGCTCTTGCCGACTGCTGGGTGTCCCTGGGAGGGTGTCCAAGACATGGTCCACACCAGCTCTGGCAGAACAGACTTAAAGGGGGAGACAATGATCTACAAAAGCTGGGTGACTTTGCTGTGATTTAAGGTGTGGGAAGCTGTTCTAGGGAGAAAAAAGACTTGAGAAAGGAACTTCTTTCCTTTCACTGGTTACAGACAGAACCACAGAATGGTCTGGGTGGGAAGGGACCTTCAAAGTTCCACCCACCTGCCCTGGGCAGGGACACCTCCCACCACACCAGGTGGCTCCAAGCCCCCTCCAACCTGGCCTTCAACCCCTCCAGGGATGGGGCAGCCACAGCTTCTCGGGGCAACCTGGGCCAGGCTCTCACCACCCTTACCCCAAACAACTTCTTCCCCACAGCTCAGCTCCATCTCCCCTCTTGCAGGCTCCAACCCTTCCCCCTCCTCCTAGGGCTCCCCTCCCTCAGCCACAGTCCCTCCCCGGCTTTCCTGGAGCCCCCTGAGGGACTGGAAGGGGCTCCAAGGTCTCCCTGGAGCCTTCTCTTCTCCAGGCTGAACCCCCCAACTCTCTCAGCCTGTCCTCCCAGCAGAGGGGCTCCAGCCCTCCCAGCATTTCCATGGCCTCCTCTGGCCCCACTCCAGTAGGTCCATGTCCTTCTGATGTTGGTGGCCCCAGAGCTGGAGGCAGCACTAGGGGTGGGTGGGTGTCTCTCCAGAGCAGAGGGGGAGAATCCCCTCCCCTTGACCTACTACAGACTCTACAGAAGTATTAGCAATTGGGGCACCTTTTGTTTTAGGCACCCAGAAGAAGACCTCTGGAGGGTGCTCCAGTTTTCAGGAGGTGCTGAGGGGCCACCCGTTGATTAAAGGGCCTCCTTGTCCATCCTGAATCAGACATCCCACTGTGGTTTTATTCTGATTCTCATCTCAGCTGCACCAAGCTCTACAACCTCCACTTCAGGGTAGCTCCAGATGGAAAGAAAACCACACGGAAAAAACCACCCTCATCATATTTACGGCCAAGACCCATCTCCAAGGCAGCTGGACTGACACCGTGAGACATATGCAGGGCTGTAAAGAGCAGTTTGCCAGCAGTGATAAAGAGCAGACTGATCTACATCCAAAATTCAGGCTCAAAATCCTGACATTTGTTTGTTATCACCGGGCAGGGAGATTTCAGCGGGGCCGCAGTGTTTGCACCAACAGCCCCCCCTCGCACGCAGCTGAGCCTGAATGTCTCTGGAAAACTGCACAACATCAGCAAGGAAATCATTCCTACTCGTGCTGTGTGTTGGGGAGAGAAGGAAAATGAGTCTTTCAGGGATCAGCTGCTCGGAAGGGCTTTTGCTGACCCACCAAAGGCTCTGGTCTGAGGTGCAGCATTGAGTCAAACCCCAATTCATCCACTTGTCAGCTCCTGGGCTGGGAGGGAGGGAGCTGGATTCCTCCCGGATCCAAGCCAAAGACATTGACCAAATTGCTGTTTCTCCAGGAACACAAAGCCCAGCATGAATTCCCGCTCATGGCTTTACCTTTATGGGAGGTTTTCTCGTCAGGTGAGAGACCAGGAAGTTCATGGCAATGTCCTCACAGTTGATGTATTCATCCACCATGTCACGGATGGCTTGTGGCATCACGTAGGAGTACAGGTAGGCGTAATACTGGAAAGGATAACAAGGAGCAACGTTGATCAAGGTGCTCCCAAGCAGAGAGCTCGAGGGAAGCCAGCGGAGTCCTGCACCTGGGAGATGTGCTGTAGCCACAGCAGCAGTGGATCTACCCACCAGCCACCACCCTGACCGAGTCCCGAGGCCCCCGTAGCCTCAGAAATCAGGAAATGATGGTTTCAGCTGCAGAAACCCATGGCTTTCCCACAAACTGCCTGTTGCAACACTTGAGAGTCCATAAGATTCAAGATGCTGCAGTAAAAACACAGGGCAGGCTGTCCCGGGGTCCTCCTTGCCCTCGCTATGACCAAGAGCAAGACAGAGTTGTTATGGTTGGAAAGGACCTCTGAGCCCACCGAGTCCAACCATACATGAAACCACAACCCACTCCCTACAACCTCGGCCACCAGAGCATGCCCTGAGGTGTCACATCTACACGTTTCTTAAGTAACTCCAGGGTTGGTGACTCCACCACCTCCCTGGGCAGGCTGTTCCAGTGCCTGACCACTATTCCAGTCAAGTCATTCTTCCTAAGATCCAGCCTAAACCTCCCCTGCTGCAACTTCAGACCATTTCCTCTGGTCCTGTCATGATTCCCTTGGGAGAAGAGACCAACACCCACCCCTTTCCAACCTTCTTTCAGGTAGTTGTAGAGGGCAAGGAGGTCTCCCCTCAGCCTCCTCCAAACTAAACATGCCCAGTTCCCTCAGCCTCTCCTCACAGGACTTGTTCTCCAGACCCCTCAGGTTGGTAGCTCTCCTCTGGACATGCTCCAGCACTTCAATCTCCTTCAGGTAGGGAGAGGCCCAGAAATGAACACAGCACTTGAGGTGAGGCCTCACCAGTGCCCAGTAGAGAGGCACCATCACTTCCCTACTCCTGCTGGCCAGGCTATTCCTGATACAAGCCAGGATGCTGTCGGCCTTCTTGGCCACCAGGGCACACTGCTGGCTCATGTTAAGCTGGCATCAATGAAATGTGAGGAGACCATTCACTGGGACACAGCCCAGTTGATGGCCATGTTTCAGTTTGGAGGAAGGGAAGGAAAAGGGGTGGTGAGGTCCAAAATTTGTTCTTTAAAAAAAGAAACCAACTCAACCCCACAAACATACAGGCCCTGGTTGCTCTGAGAAGGAAGGGAAAGCTCAGGGCTTTGTGGCCACACCACCTCACCTTATGGAAGAAGGCAGCACCAGTGAGCACCATCGAGAGCTCGCAGGAGTAGTTGGAGTTGTAGAGCCAGGACTGATGGGGGATGTCCCACGCGTGGTAGCGCCCTGGGAAGCCAACGATGCGGTCCCTTGCCTCTCTCCAGACACTGCAAACACAAAACCCTCCAGTGAGACCCAGACCTGGGGAGCCCGGCTCTGGCTGAAAACCACACACAGCACCACGTCCTCGACACCAAGGGACCAGCTCCCAAGGGGGCTGCAACTGAGGGGGATGCCTATACATAAAAGAGTTGGGCAACTTCTCCTCCAAAGGATGTCCAACAGACCCTTGTAGTTGGGACAAAAAGGATTAACATGGTTACAATGTGCAATTACCTTGTTTTAAAGGCCGGTTAATTTTTTAAAATAAAAATACAGAAAATTCCAACAAGCAAAAGGCATCTCCTTACGTAGAGTGTTGAGACTGTTGCCCACCCCCGCAGCCCCGAGGCTCCGCTGTCAGCAGGAAGGACCCACTGGTTGTCACAGCAGCCCGAGGGACACGTAAACGAGGTCCCTCCCTGAGATAACTCCAACTTCTTTCCTACCACAGCGCAGGAAAGGGCCAAACGCAGAAATCTTGGCCTTAACAGAGAGGCAGAATTTATTGACCTTCTCTCGTTAAAGGTTAAAAGTTGTTAGACCTGAACTGAAGCATCTCTCGCTCACAGGCTGGCAGCACCCACCTGGGTACAAGGCTGAGCTTCTCACCTTGGTCCTTTCCTAGAGGCACGTTCGAGCTGCTTCTTCACAGGGAAAGTGCTCCTGACTCACAAATTAGGGATTTCCTAACTCATAAGGGCTGTTCTGAAGATTTCCAAGAAAACTTACAAAAAAGCCCAGTGGCCCCAAACTGGTTTCTGAATTACACAGAGAATGGAAAACTTAAGACCTGAGGCAGAAAGGCAGAGAAAGAGGCAGTGAAAGGCAGCGAGATGGGGAACTCTTCCATTTGCCACCATCTTCCCACAGGCCACACAGGGACATCCCTGCACGACACGTACATCAGTGCTGCTTCTCTCTACAAAATGTCCAGAGCAGCCAGGGCTGGTGGAGGAACCCAGTGCCTCCTGGCCTCTTCCTCCACATCCCTGAGACTTCCCATCTCACAGAAGCATAGTTTCACCTTCTGTAGGGTCAAGACAACATCAAGCTCCCTCTAGGGAAGCTGCTGAGATGTTGAAGACCCTGGTGTCTCCAGACAGAAGATCCTGAGCGCCCAATTGCCAGTTTGCCATCCCAAACCAGCTTCCCAGGCTCTGTCCATAAGGGAAAACCCTCTGGGGCTGTAAGTGCATCCTTCGCCCTTAACACACGCTCGCAGTCAAGCCATAGGGAATTAGATCCTGAGGTTTGTGTGTGAGAGCGTGGGCTTGCTTAAATATTCTGCTCTCATCTGCAGCTTGCTCTCCTCGAGAGAAATCCCACAGGACAGCTGCAACACAGGCAGGAATAATTAAGAAAAACGTCAAGTGCTTAATGCCTAACAGGGGAAATAAATCCAGCTTCCTCTGCCAGGGGTGCTGCCTTCCTTTGGATTGTCCCATCTCCCTAACGGCTGGTGTCTGAGCTGTATCTCCAAACCCAGAATCAGAGAATTGTCCAGGTTGGAAGGGACCTTTGAGATCATCTAGTCCAACCACCAACTTACCTCTGATAAAAAAAAGCAACAACCCATCACTAACCCATGTCACTGAGCACTGTTTCCACCCGGCTTTTGAATCCCTCTGGGGATGGTGCCTCAACCCCTTCCCTGGGCAGCCCATCCCAAGGCTTCAGAACCCTTTCAGGGTAAACATTTTTCCTGATCTCCAATCTGAACCTTCCCTGGTGCAACTTGAGGCCACATCTCCTGTGACTTCCAAGAAGAGACCGACCCCCCCCCCTGGCTACACCCTCCTTCCAGAGAGTTGCAGAGAGTGAGAAGGTCTCCCCTTTTCCTGGAGAAAATCCTCCTTTTCTCCAGGCTGAACACCCCCAACCCCAGACTACAACAAACCAGTCCCAGGGGAGAGCCTGTGCGACAGGGAAGGACTTTCCTTTCTTCATAGGCACAAAATAGGGCAGAAAGTAGTCTTTTTGGTGTTTTTCCCTCATGGTTATGAGTTCCTGGTTCCTCTCACAGCCCCCATTCCCAGCTACAGAAGCGATGGCTGCAGGGCAATCGCTGACGAGACCGAGTTTCCGAGAACCCTGCACTTTCATTACACTTCCTGACACAGCCAGGAGCAAAAACGTGTTTATTGTTACATCCTCTACTCAAATTAATGAAACTCCGATATAACCCAGTAATGAAAACCAAGTAATTAACAGCGCCAGCAGCTTTCCTGGCACCATCCTCCCGGCAAGCACTCGTTTGCTGCGGCTTCTGTCAATCCAGTGTGATTGTTTTGAAAAGCCAAAAGGAGTTGAAACTACTCATCCCCTTTCACTTCTCCCACGTCTTGCTTTCTCCTTCCCAGCTTAGCCCCAAAAATAAGGATATCTCCAGAGAATCCTTTCGGGAGCACTCCTTCAGCAAGGTTTGCTCAGGGATAATCACCTCCAGCTCACTCCTGAGCAGCAAATAGAGCAAGAAGAGGTTTTTGGCCCCAAGAATTGCAGCCTGAAGCAAAGCTTCGACAAAACACAGTTGTTATGGGCAGAGGTCACTCAGTCGCTGAGACTCCGACTCTTCCCCGGCTGAACGCGGTAGCACAGGGAGGCTTTGTGGGAACAAGGTGTTTGTCAGCAGGGAAATGAGTGAAATCATACACAGCCCTTCGAATTTTCATTTGATGCTCTCCAGGGCTAATCAGAAAAGCCTCAGCCAGGAGCTGGGGATGAGCAAAGGAAAACAGAGACCAAAGAGTGGGGGGAAATGTCCAAGCTCAGATAAAGAGCCTGAAAAGGGGGCTTGGAAGGGAAGCCAGGAGCCCTGACGCCTACTCCCCTGCTTTAATCACTTTAACACCTCGTTTCTCATCTCTCAAGGGAGAGCTTGTTGGGTTTCCAGGCATTTTGTGCCTTTTAATCTTCCTCCCAAACATGAGCCAACACGTTTCGGTGAGAGCAGGGAGCTGGTCCCCGTCTCCCGCCCCCCAGCCAGCTGCTGGGTGCTCTCGGATTAGCACTGGCAGCCCCCGCTCCTGGCCTGGCAGCTTGACGAGCCGCAGCCAAACGAGCTCCAGCGCTCCCTCCTCGTGCCATCCTCACTCCCCAGCACCTCTTTGGCAGCTGGTGAGGTTTTCTGCAGGAGCAGCCTGCAAAACCCCCCATGGCAGGAGCCCACATAACCACTTGGCCCCCAAAGCAGGAAGCTTTTTGCCAGGGAAACATGAAAAAAAAAAGGGGGGGAGGGTGGAGGAGGGAACAAGAGCAACCAGCACCAGCCTTTTCTGTGTCACATCTGTCTTTTCCATGCTCTGCAGTAAAAAAATATGCCAAAAGAGCTGTCACATCCCAATGTCACAACGAGCCAAAGAGGATGGCAGCCCATTTTGAACACATGAGAATCATGTCCTGCAGCGGCTGCAAACATCCTGGCCTTGCCAAGGGCACCTGAAGGATGGAGCACAAGGATTTGTTTTCCAGTTTCCTCCCACTCCAGGAAGGCACGCACCCCCAAAACCGTTAAGGAAAGGTTATCAGCACGGCAAGAGCTGCAGAGTTGAGGTTAGGAAGCGCGAGAATCGGGGTTGCCTGGACAACCTGAAGTCAGCCCGCCTGCCTGCACTCATTAAACAGCTCATTAGCGTATATTACTCCTCCAAAAATTTGAGGTGGAAAGCCATGGGAAGGGATGTGCTCGTCCTGGCTTCAGCCACGAGGCAACGCAGCACCTGAGCAGACCCTGGATGCGGAAAACATCAGTTTGGGTCCAAGGGTTACGTGCGTGGAGGGTACTCACCGGAACCCAAACATGATCTCGTCGTGGCGAAGGTGAGCATCGTCGTCGATGGACAGGATGGCCTCCGTCTCAATCTCATCCCAGGGCAGGAACCGGTTGTTCAGGCTGTTTTTCTCTGTGCGGACAACCTAAGAGATGAACACACGGTAGTTTATAACGGTTGAAGGTGCACAGAGAAGAGATTTAGGGGCTGCTCACTCCAGCCGTGGTGGCCCAGCGTTCCGGCCCTGCTTTGTAGCCCTTGTGACAGGGAAATGCTTCCTAAGGACAAACCATCAGCTCACACTGGTGCCAGCTCCAGCTTCCAGCCCTTCTGCCTCTCACAGGGCCACCAAAGCTCAACCTGAGCCCCAGGATGCCAGGTACAAGCTGTAAGGGCTGTGCTTGTCTGCTCTGAACTCAACTGTTTCTGCAGCTACCCATAATTTCTGCCCTGGACACAATTAATTTGCAATCCTTCCCTCTCTCCAAACTCTTTCAGCCCTCCCCGCCGTGTAATTTCCCTTATGCCCAGCCACACGTGTAGGAAATCAGACTGAGTTTTTCCCTCTTCTTGACTGCCCCTTCCATGATGGACCCTTCCTCTCCCTCTTTCTTAGACTGTTCGCCTGCCCTGGGTGATCTACAGTCACCCCCTTCACCCCGGGCTTCCCATCCCGCTCAATCCCTCCAGTCGTTCCTCTGGCTCTGAACAATCCCTCTTGATTTAAAAATAAAGCCTGGTGAAAAGAACAAGGCGTCACGGCAATAAAACTCCATTAAATAAGATTACATTTGGTCACATAAAAAAAGCCCACACTGAAACCATTAAAAACCATTAAGAGTGGAAAATATTTGTATGGGGGATCTGCATGACAGCTGGTATGATTAAACCCCCGTGCAAAGCCAGCCTTAGTGCTTTCATCTGTTAATAGCTGCTGGGGAAGGGGAAAAATGGAACATTCGACAAGAAAATGCATTCAAATATTTCACCGAAGCTCCATCAGAAGCACGAGCAATTCAGTGCAGGGAGGTGAACAAATTGCGCAGCTCGAAGCGGCAGCAGAGCAGGGCCAGAGCCGAGCTGGCAGTGTCCCCACCCCAGGAGGGCTCCCACGCCATCCGTGCCCACGGGAGAAGGCACAGGCAGGGGACAGAAAATGCCAATCCAGGAATTTCTTCCCCCTTTTCCCTCCCGAGGTGCAGAAGCAAGGCAAAAACCAGCACGGTGTTTGTATTTACTTTCCGAGTTAGCGTGAGCCCGCAGATGCTCCCGGGGTTACCTTATCTCTCTGGGAATTGCTGGGAAAAGAGAGGTTTGCAGCAACACAGCGGGAATGGGGGACGAGGTGGGAAGTGGGAGAGGAGGCAACTGGTAAGAGAGAGGAATCAAGAAAATAGGAGGTTTGGAACAAGAGGCTCCTGGCTCAGGAGGAAGACCTGGACACAAGGAGGCCACCTCCACAGAAGCATCACCAAACCCAACAGGCTGTGGGCATCCTCTGGATGTGTCAACCAGGGAAGGAGAGGAGCCAAGAGTGGTCCCCAAATTGACAACAAGGAGACTATAAGTCTTCTCCTACATCACCACGGCTGTATCCATGACTGGCTTTAGCAAACCCAAGTGGTCTTGCAGCTGCACCAGAAGAAGCAGAAAACTTGCTGGCTCAGGAAGAGGGGATATGGCTCTAGATGGGGCAGCTGGGCCATCCTCAGAGATGTTTTTTGAACTGGAAAAGCACTATGCCAAACTGATACGATGACAAGACCAAGAATGTGGCAGAGGGCAGCTAAGCAGACCTTGGCGGGGGTCACTGAAAGCTTCCAGTGGGACACAGGCATCTCACCTCTTAAATTAAGAGCCATTAGTCCCAATTTCCAACCCTTTTCTAATTCATCATCCAGTGCGTTTACAGAATCTGGTTTTATTACGTGAGTGGATAAAAGCCTTAGGAAATTTTCTGCAACCCACCCTGCACACCAGCTCTCAACTGTTTCATGAAAACTCCAGGGTCAGCAGCGACTGCAAAAAACACCCGAGAGCAGCTTCCATGGTTTCCCACATGGGTAAGGGCCCCTCCAGTCAATTCCAGCCTAGACCAATTGGGAACTGGTCATCGCTCTCTCCAGCCCAACAATGATATAAGGTGGGCTTCTGAAAGCAGCACTGTTCAGGACAAGAGGAAATGGCCTCAAGTTGTACCAGGGGAGGTTTAGGATGGATCCTGGGAACAATTCCTTCCTGGAAAGGGCTGTGAAGCCTTGGCAGAGGCTGCCCAGGGCAGTGGTGGAGGGATTTCAAAGCCGGGCAGACGTGGTGCTGAGGGACATGGGTCAGGGGTGGGTTTTGTCAGTGTTGGGTTGATGGTTGGATTCCATGATCTGAAAGGTCCCTCCCAACCTCAGGAATTCTAAGATTCTCCCGATTGAGTCTCGTGACCACCAAATTTTTCCTCCCATTGCAGATCCTGCCATCCAGGAATTTCACAACCTTAATAAACCCAGCACTGATAGATAATTTAGCCTTCTGCTAATGAGCGTGTGCCACATTGTGTGGGGCTGTTACGATGGTATTTCCTCCAAAAGGCTGATTTCAGTGAAGCCTGTGGGTGTTCTACTCATTAGGATTAGCAGAAGCTGGACCGAGTCCATAGCGAATTGATAAGCTTTCCAGGCAAGGTCCTGCCTTGCCAATTGAAGATGGGTGGATGGAAACCTTCCAGCTCTTCAAGGAGTTGGTCAATGGGACCCCCTGGGAAACTGCCCTCAGGGACAAGGGAACAGAATGGAGCTGGCAGAGCTTTAGGGACACTTTCCATAGAGCACAAGAGCTCACGATCCCCAGGTATGAGAGATCAGGGAAGGAAGGCAAGAGACTGGCACGGCTCAGGTGGGACCTGCTGCTCAAACTCAAGGGGAAGAAGGAACTGCAGAGGCCATGGAAGCAGGGACAGGTATCTGAGAAGAGCATAGGGATGTTGCTCTGCTGGATAAGGTTGCGATCAGGAAAGCTGAGGCATGGTTGGAGCTGAACTTGGCAAGGGATGTAAAGATGGGCTTTTTACAAGTATTATCAGCCAGGAAAGGAAGGCCAAAGAAAGGGTACCCCCCTGAGGAGCAAGACTGGCAAACTGGTAACAATGGACAAGGAGAAGAGTGAGGGACTCAACAACTTTTTCACCTCAGTTTTCACTGGCAACATCTCTCCCCACACCTCTCCAGCAGATGGTCCACAAGGCTGGGACTAGAGCAGCAAAGTCCCTCCCACTGTAGGAGAAGATGAGGTTTGTGACCACCCGAGGATCCTGAAGATGCAGAAATCTATGGGATCTGACGAGATGCACCCCCAGAGACACGAGGGAACTGGCTGATGGAGCTGCCATCCCACTCTGCAATGGGCATGTTTCAGGTTACTCCATCACGTCTGGAGCTTCAGAGGTCTGGAAGTGCCAGTGCTGAGCCTTTGCATTTCACAGAAAATAGGTGTCCTCCTGCCTTTCATCTGGGAGCGTTTAAGATCCAAGCAGCCTGTAAATCAATGGATCCCAAGGAAAAACTCAGCAAATGGGTTGACTGACTTGTTTTCTCATAACTTGCTGAAAAATAACATGATGCAACTGCTGTCAATTGAGAAAGTGAAATCAGGGACCCCGGAGGACTGAGAGATCAGTGCACCAGCATTAAACTCTTCCCTAGGGAGAAGGATGCTACAAAGGAGCCGGATGCCTCCAAGCCTTGATAAGCACATCCAGTTCATTGCATTAGCTCCAGCAAAAGTTAGAAGCCACCTAAAGCTATTGCCTTTGATGGCTTGTTTTCAAAGAAACTATCCCTATTTACAGCGCTTTTAGGATGCAGCTAATTGTCCTCAGACAGCTATTTGCAAATCTTTTTTTGCAAGGCTTTTGTAAATCCCAGCACTTTCCCCTGGGCGACTACACCAAGGAAGCTGCGGGGACCCGCGGGCAGCGATCCCAGGTGGGAACGATGGGGATGAGTTTCAAAACCTTCCTTCTGTCTCTCTATCCCCCCACCCTCGAGAGGATTCAAGCCTGGTGGCTCCCCAGGCAAGACCAGGTTTTGATCTCGAGCGCATACGCTGCATCCCGAGCGGCGGAAACGAGGGCATCGCCTTATTAGACAGAAAATCTTAACTCTTGAGAAAGATAAAAGTCTATTTTCGGGCAAGTTTTCTGCTTTAATACCAGCAACTAATCTCGTAAAAACAGGTTAGGGGGAATGGGAAAAGTATTTGATTCGGGGACTTGAAACATTTCTGTCTCTTCTTAAAGTTTTTACATTTCAACAGGCCTCTAAGCCCAGCGGACTTCTCAGGCACAACACGGCCATTATAGGCACAAACGTAGTCAGAAGCTTATTAGCTGGGTGAAAAAAGAAGGGTTATTGTACCAGCAAAGTATAAAAAAAACCCTCCAGTCCTCTCCCTCACGTGGCATTAAGTGAGTTTTAGCAATTTTTCATGACTTCGTCACATCCTACAGCCGAATGACACCTTACTGTGCCAGGCAGCCACAGGTATCTCACAGCATTCTTCCAGCAGGAACTAATTAATCTTCCTCCACCGCACGTGAAGCTGGGTGGAGAAAGCTAGCAGACACTGTGGTGACCACAGATCTACACACAGAGACAAGGGGAACATTACATTGCCAAATTCGGGGATTTATGGGCCACAGGAGGTCATTTTCGTCATCTTGTGGGACCTCCTTACGTGGTGGACCAGGGGACTTACACAGCCAGCCTTCCTCTGGCAGACTCTCATCACAGGGCACCATAAACTGGCTGTGAAACAACTCAGACAAAACTGCAAAGCCACGAGGGCAAACTTCACGGCACCAGAAATCTAAATGCTTCCTGGATAACAACCAGCAGACAGCTGAGCTGGTGGAGCTGACAGCAGTACGTTATGCCAAAAGTCACCTACATTCATCTTCTCCATGACCCAGGTCACAGGGACCTCGTCTCAGACCCGAGCTGCATCCTCTCTCCATTTGAAGGCATCAAGTGTGGAGGAATCCACCTCGTCTCTGAGATGTTCACTCTGAAACGTTAACAACTCACTCCTCCTTGTGAATTATCTGCCTTTGGCTCCCAACCACTCTCCTCAGTGGGCTTCTTCCACCCCAGAAGAGTACACAGGTACCATAACCAAACCCTCTCTCAGTTCTTTTTCAAACAGATTGAGATCTCAGTATCTCACTTGGGGTTGTTTCTCCTGCCCCTCAATCATTTTAAAGACCGATTTCACCACAATCTTGTTTCTCAATGGTCTTGGGCCAAGAGCTCTGTGAAAACCCAACAAAAGATGTTCCTTCAGCGAAGCCAA
>VXBJ01005042.1:388358-490353 GCA_013400055.1 Nycticryphes semicollaris
TATATATTTTCTTTTTTTTACAACACTTTGCCATCATCTAAATGGCCCCTGGCTCAAAATCATGAACCCCCTGAACACTTTGCAAACCTTTGAGACAAACTGCAAGCCCTAAAATGCCCCTGAGCACCCCGACACACCACATTAGAAGTTTCTGCTCCTTTCAGCAAACCAACTCAAGGTGATGCACTTCCACAATATGGGGTTTTGGGGTTTTTTTTTTGACTCAGGGAGCACAAACCCCCACAACTCTATGCAAATCCATTTGCTTCTGGTGTTGTTCATACCTACATTGGCCCAATGGATCTTAAAAATGTCAGACAGAGCTAAAACAGAGCATAAATCTAGAGTTTGCCCAGCAATAATGCCCCAAAACCAATACTTTATAGTAGGTTTTCATACATAAATACAAAAATGCAGTAAAATCAATATCTTCCAGCAGTCTCCTTGCTAGANAAAACCCAACAAAAGATGTTCCTTCAGCGAAGCCAAAACGCTGTGCTCTGGCAAAACAGAGAGAGAGCAGTCACCCTTACCCAAGGAGATGAAAACGGGAGAGGAGGACACAACATCAGCCACTGAGCTACAGGAAAGACACAAATGCAGTTACCAAAAAGCCATTTTCCCTTTCAGCAAACGTTAAAGCTCCGAACACTGAGCAGAGCATCAGTGGCAGAATCTTCACACAAACCCCAGTCCCTCCAGACTGTGTATTTCTGGCTGTCTTATTTTNACTCAGGGAGCACAAACCCCCACAACTCTATGCAAATCCATTTGCTTCTGGTGTTGTTCATACCTACATTGGCCAAATGGATCTTAAAAATGTCAGACAGAGCTAAAACAGAGCATAAATCTAGAGTTTGCCCAGCAATAATGCCCCAAAACCAATACTTTATAGTAGGTTTTCATACATAAATACAAAAATGCAGTAAAATCAATATCTTCCAGCAGTCTCCTTGCTAGAGAGCCTTTATGCTTAAGCTTTAAATTAAGTGTCACATACAATTTGATGGTGAAAACACGAAGACTGTCTATGCCCTTGGAGAAGTTTTGACAGTTCAGCTTAGTGAACTGAATAGATTTGTGGGTAAAGAGCAAAGTCTGCAAGAAACTGGGAACCTCGCTGCTCACATGGGGTCGTTATGAGATAAACAAGCCAGAAGGATGCCCTTAGGAAAGTTGGGTAATTCGGGGAGATGAAGAACAAGTTCTCAGGAAAAGGATCTGTTTCCATCAGTCCCAAATACATGCCAATTCACCCCAAATGGGCTGGGGAAAAATAGCACCGGGTATGAGGATACCACAAACTCCCTTTTCACCATGCAGTTGAGAATTACGGTACCGAAGACGCTGGAGCCAAATGCAGCTGCCTCCTCTGCCCAAAGAGCTGACCTCGATCTACACTTGGAAGGAAGAAGCAGAGAGGTGCTGCCAGTGCAGTCCTCCAGGGAGGATGCAGATTTACATCCCTGTCAATCCCTTTTCTTGGCACCGACTCTGAACGTTTTAGTGATGAGATTGCAGGAGCAGCCTGGCCAAAGGCTCCAGGGTTGTGCCATTTCTCTTGCTGCTGTCCCAAGGACTGACCCGCTGGACCAGAGCAAAGCCCTCTGCAAAACACTGATGGGGACAGCACTGACCTCAGGGGTGGGATCAGCCCAGCACCTCATCTGGGGTAAAGCTCCCAGTGAAGACCCTGCTGTTCTACTCCACATGGAGGAGCAGGTAAGAGGTGAAGAAAAGTGGCAATGCATCTCCAAAATCACATGTGACCAGTCTTGGACTTGGCTCCAGAGGTGCCACTGCCATCTTCCCCACCCAGTAAGGAAGGCAGGATTTGCACATATGGGAGCTGGGTGGGACAAAGATCATGACAGACTCATTAATATCCTAAGCCATTCTAGGATTCTATCATGATCTTCATCCCACCCGTATCCGTGTCCTTGTTTCAAGCTGAGCCTGTTGCTTCCCCTCCACCTCCATGACGGCTTTTTCTTCCTGCTGAAAGCACACGGAAGCCAAGATTTCTGCAGCTCTCCCAGGTGTCTTGCAGACCCCACTAACCTTGTAAGGAATGCAATTAAAAACTCAGCCAAACTAGGCTTAATAGAAGTTTGGGAAGGTTCTGTTAGCAGCTTTTGGGAGATGGCAAACTCCAGCAGGGGGGGAACAATGAGCAGGTACCAAGTATCCCTGAAACTATTCTTCAGCCGAGCATTTATTTTCAACTCCTACTTTGGGCAAATTCAGACATCCTCTGATTAAGAAAGTTGCCCAGATCAGCCCTTAAGACCCACAGACTCCCAGCTACAGCAGGGTCCTGTCCCTCAGAGCATCAGCACAGAAGTGCTGAGATGAATTACAAGACTCCTCAGGAAGAGAGATGTGTGTGCAGATTCAC
Organism: Nycticryphes semicollaris; assembly: GCA_013400055.1. NCBI lineage: Eukaryota > Metazoa > Chordata > Aves > Charadriiformes > Rostratulidae > Nycticryphes > Nycticryphes semicollaris. Next base: position 390,757 of record VXBJ01005042.1, read on the forward strand.
GCACGCAGAAGCAGGATAAATCTCATCTTTTCTATTAACTGCAGCTGACTCCACTCCCTGCTCCCTCTGCAGCCCAGGTGTTAGATCAGGCTGGCACTTGTTTCTTTGCAAACGCAACCAGAGATGCGATGGGGGAGAGAACAAGTCTGCCCGGTCCCAGGGTGCAGCAGCATCCTTGAAGCTGTGTATTTTTTTTGGGAGGGCAGCTGTCAGGAGAGGTTTGCACTGACCCGCTGGAAAACAAGCAACAGGTTTGGGATGTCAGACAGGGCTCTGGGAGACCGTAAACATCCCTGGCTACGGCAGGGATTCTGGGATCAGGAGAGGCTCCGTTTGGAAACTACACACCTGAGGTTCGCTCTCTTAAAGCTCTGTGTTATCTTCCCCCCAGTTCAACATGTCAGGGAGCTGAAAGGAGAAAAGAAGCTGGTCCTGAGGCACGTGCACGTTGGCTGCACGACGAGAAGCCAAGCTCTGTGCCATCGCTGCAGATGCCACCAAAAGAATCTCTGCATTCCCAGCCAGATGCTGTTCGAATGAACCACGCGGGTCTGACTAAGGCTGCAGCCTTTTTTATCTCTGTTTTCTCAGTGTTTTATCACTACCTGCTCCTGGGCAAGCTGAGATACTCCACAAAAGCTGGCAGCATCACCGTGGCTCTCAGCCCAGACCTCAGATCTACTTGACTGCCCTTACCAAGGACGATGACGGCGGTTCTTACTGAAGACTATCACTTGCCTCCTGAAGCTGCAGCATCAAACTCAGCGGTCCCAGGGTCCTGCCCTGCCCACGCAGAACAGTCTCCTCCTCCCGGTCTCCACTCTCACCAGGAGAAAATCCTCCCCATTTCCAGGGGACAGAAATTCACCCAATTCCTACTGGCCGGCATCCTGCTTTCCAATGCCAAAACCAGACTGAAAAGCACAGATCCAAGCCTTGAGCTCAGCCAGCAATTCTTCATTTAATGAGAAATTAAAAAAATCCAGCCTCACCCGCTACAACACGATGCTCCCCCCAGCAGGCAGCCAGGCTGCCAGGGTTGTATGGGCAGGCAGAAGATCGGGTGGTAGCATGGACTTCCCACCACAACCAAGTGCCCGGGATGATGTCCTTCCTCCCCACAGTTGTGATCTCTTTCCCAGCCCAGACCTGAAAACTCAAGGAAACGATTCCAGCACGACATGGGACTACAAGGTGTTCCTGACAATTCCCGACGGGGGAAATCACAGCCCTGCACTTTTACACAGGCATAAACGTGGTGTTAAAGCTCCAGCCAGAAAGGCCAACAGGCCTCTGAGCAGATGGGCATTTCGTAAAGAAATAGATGTCTTTTTGGTTGTGAACTTTTATGATAATGTGCATTTCAAAAACTTGGGATGCAAAAGCGAAATCACGCACACAGAAAGCTGCTCTTTCCAAACCTCCCTCTCTGTTAAGACAAAACTGTTATCCTGGGCACTCAAATCCGCTTAGATACTGATAAATGGGCACAAATGTGAGCACAGCTCCTGAATGAGCCCCATTACCCCCGCCAAAGCCATACTGGAGAGAGATCATAGAACAGTTTGGGTTGGAAGGGACCTTAAAGACCATCTTGTTCCAAACCCCTGCCCTGGGCAGGGACACCTCCCATTAGCTCCAGGCAGCTCGGAACCACCTGCAGCCATAAGGGCTCCTCTCCCAACTGGTCTCTCTCCAGCAAACAGCCTTGAAGAGCCCCGCTGGCTCCCAGCTCCGCTCTGCCCGGTCCAGATGAGACCCAGGCCCCGTGTCGTTTGGTTCCCGATGGTGCTACACCAGCATCTCCTGCAGCTGGGCAAGGAGGAGAGCAGGCAGGAGAAAGGAGAAGGCACTGCTCCTCCAGTGCTTGTTCCCAAACCTCTTCCACATCAGTTCTTACCTACCCTGAACGTATTTGCTGGCATCTGGCTTGATTTGATGGCACCTGCACCAAGAAATACCAGTCATTTATGTGGACATCCACCCAAACCCAGCTCTTCAGAAATACTCTTGGCAGGATGTTTCTTCAGTCATCTATCGCCTGATGAAGTGTCCCTGGTTTTTACAGGGGCTTCCCCTGGCAATTTTTCACCTTCTTGTTTTCCCTTTAATCTTTGCTTGTAGAGATGGATTGGAAAGTTCCCGTTAGCCCTTTCCTCATGTTTTAATTACTCTGCTGCTCCTTCCCCAATGCTTCCTCTTCACCTCACAACAGCTCCTTTATGTCCTCAACCAGCCCAGCAAGACTCCAGGCATCTGTGCTTTGCTACCTCCAATTTAAGGCATTTTCAAAATTGGAATGAAAAGGATTTACAGACTATTTTAAGACCGATCTCCAGAGGTATGAAAAGAGTTTCACTGGAAGGGTATTTAGCTGCAAAGCTACCCAAAGGCAGTGCATGCTACATATAAATTGGCAAAACAGATGCATTTTTAAAATACAAGTAATTAAATAATGCAACATAAAACCAAAGAATAAATTATCCCCCACTGAGAAGGAAACCACACAGGAAGATACCAGCGGAAATTCCTTTTCTTAAATTGATACTGTGTCCGTGCACGTAATATGTGCAAACACTTGGTCTCCCTTTAAACTGCTCGCCTGCTATCAGTGGGTTGCTCATCTCTGAGATGAGAAAACAGCTTGTGATACAAATAAAAAAACTGATCATTTATTCATTTTCACAGGGGTGCAGCTGTCACATCTTTCTAGAGAAACCAACAGAGAAGAACGCTGATTTTAACATCAACGGGATCTAGATTTTCACTTATTTTTATTCTCTCCGTGTGTTGCTGGTAGTGGCTGTGCAATTAAAGATGCACGTTGAGTTGGTTGTCCCATTGGATTTAGTTTTACAATTATTTGTAAATCCTTTGGCTCCGAAGAACATCCCTGGGAGAACATGCTGCCATTCCCAGTTGTGGTTTTTGGATACCTCATCTCCCATTGCTTCACTTCCCTCCTTTCTCAACTCACCCGAACTCCGCTCCGTGCTTCACACCAAAGCTCACGGGGAAAGAACCACTGAGGGTGAGGGGGACAGAAAAGCCCACGACCCAACTGCCATCAGCAGGGCTGGGAGCAGGAGCCAGGTTTACAAACTGCTCTTTGCTGGGAAACGAGAAAAAGTCATCTGGGGACAAGAAGATCTCACCCTCAGGGTTTTGATACTGATAACCCCGATTTTGGGTTTGGTGGGGTTGGTTTTTTGCAATGAAATCAGGCACATCCAAAGGTGTGAATGTTCTGACAGATGCTGGTGTTGTTCTTATCGAAGCTCCCTCAAGCTGCAGCTGGATGGATGTTGCAGAACTGCTTTCACCCGGCAACTCCTGTTTGGTATTCAATATCCGAAAGTTCAGCTGCAATTACTTCACCCAGCTTAGAAGCGGTCCCAGAGCCGAAAGACACTGGGGAGACAAAGTTTGGCAGCAGGAGTGTCTGTAGCAAGAGCACACACAGATCCAGTGTGAGCAGGGGCATAAATACACACCTGTTTGTCTTCTGTAAGACAGATAAAGGCAAATAAACTAGAAACATCTCTACTTCATGCCACATGCGTAGGCAAGAGGCCACGTGGGGCACAGCATCCAGCTCTCTGCAGGAAGGATAATGATCCTGCCTCCAAGACTTTCCCAGTGACAGCACCAAAACACTCGTCTAACAACAAAAAGACGGTCTCAAAAAGGAGAACAACTGTTTCCTCAGCCTTTGTTTTACCCTTTCAGCCTTCAAACTCTTGCTTCTGGCAGCCCATCTCGGCTCTGAGCTTCATCCTCTGCCTCTTCTTCCTCTCCAAGTACCCGTCTATCCCTCCCCTGATCTTGCAGGGCAGCTGTTTGGGTGATGAACGTTTGCTACCAACTCAAAGGTACTTGGGTGTAAATAAACCATTTGAGCGGTTTCACAGGTCAGTCCTATACAATAGAATCCAAAAGGGCAATACTCCTAAAGTCATGAAAACCAACAAATTTCACCCCGTGCCTGGCAGCGCAGTGTCCATTAAGTGGTGAAACACCAAGGCTGGATACACAAAGCTGAGACCCAGGAGCTCAGAGCAGCACAGAGCTGTATCCACAGGGGAAAAAAACAGCAGGGTTGTCTCCATTTATTGGTCATCCCAATAAATGTTGTTTGCACTGTAAAATTCAATCCGAGGGGAAGCTTTCTCCCCATCCCTACAGCATTTCTTAGAACTGAATCACAGAACTGTGTAGGTTGGAAGGGACCTTTCCACGTCCAACCATCAAAGTCCAACCATCAACCCAACACTGACAAAGCCATCACTAAACCACGTCCCCCAGCACCACATCTACTTGTCTTTTAAATACCTCCAGGGAAACCTTCTTTGGCTCCCTGTCTCCATCCAATCTGGACACCTGAGATCCCCCTGGATGAGATCCAGAGCTGATGGAACAAGGACACCTGCCTTGCATCTTCTGTGCCAAAGCCATTTTGCTAATATTAGGTGAAACACAGAGATGCCATTTCTAACCAGCCCTCGCCGTTGAAAAGGAGAACACGCAAAGAGACAGAAAGAGGCCAGGAGCAGCTTTTAGCTCTTTTCACAAGGTGGAATATTAGTGCCTGGAGCTCAGGGATGAGGGACTCAAACTGCTCATAGGTAGCAAAACCTTTCCAGAGGTACACTGGTAAATACTAACAGCTTGGGAGTCGATATGGTTACTGCCAGTGAGCTTGGGAAGAGATACCACCCTTCAGATTCCATTTTGAGCCAATTCTGACTCCTGGGAGTCACCAGGGGTTTGGTTCTGCCAGCAGAGGAGCTGCTGGTCCTCACAGCATCCCATCCCATCCCATCCCATCCCATCCCATCCCATCCCATCCCATCCCATCCCATCCCATCCCATCCCTGGTGGCAGGCAGAGCCTGAAGAGCACATCAGGCTGGAGGGCTTTATCTCCTGGATCAGAGTTGGGTATCACAGGGAACGTGGCACCACACGAGGTCAGAGCGATACCCGCAGCCAGGGCTGCTGCATGAAGCTTGGGCTGATTTGTTTTCAGAGCAGTTTGTGAAGCTCAGAGCAGCAGAGGGAAAACCAGCCAGGAAAGAGCCCACAGCCAAGACTATCCTGTCCCTGGACTTGAACCAACCACAGATACACCATGTAATACAGCCTGTACAGATGAAGAAGAAAACCCTGGCCAGCTCACAGAGCAACCAACCAGGGAAGTCTGACCTTATTGTGGCACAAATATTCAGTGTCCCCACCTCACCTTCCCAGCTGTGCCCTGGAGGTGCAGAGCTCACCACAGACATGTCAGGCCAGGCAGAAGACTGAGAGGGGATCCCACCGATGCTCAGCAATATCTAAAAGGCGGGTGGCAAGAGGATGGGGCCAGACTCTTCTCAGTGGTGCCTGGTGACAGGAGAAGGGGCAACACGTACAAACTGGAACACGGGAAATTCCATCTCAACATGAGGAGGAACTTCTTCCCTGTGAGGGTGGCAGATCCCTGGCAGAGGCTGCCCAGAGAGGTGCTGGAGTCTCCTTCTCTGGAGACATTCCAACCCCACCTGGACACGTTCCTGTGGGACCTGCTCTGGGTGGGACCTGCTCTGGCAGGGGGTTGGAGGAGATGATCTCCACAGAGGTCCCTTCCAAGCCCCGCCATTCAGTGGTTCTGTACAATCTCAGTAAGTTGTCCTCCTTGGAAAAGCCATACAAAAGCCTGGAACAGCCCTACAAGAACCTAAGAAAGATGCACAAACTAGAATTCTCAGGCCTTATTACAAAAAAACAAAACAAAACAAAACAAAAAACCACCAAGCAAAATCCCAAAACTTCTAAAGTATTGAAGCCCACATCTCTCTCAGTTCTTGACCCTTGAGAAGACTCCACTAGATAACTCATGCACTTCTAATTTCATTGGAAAAGACATGTTGCTAGTCCCCTGGTCTGTGCTGAGAAGCTGGCAGCAAATGGACTGAGAGCTGAGGGCGGGATCCGAGAGTGGCTGTCACATCTCATCAGCAAGATGGAGAGCACGTATAAGTCAGCAGGGGCACCCTTGGGGTATCCTCTTCTTGCCAAGCCATCAGCTGCTGTACAATACCAGGTCATCAACATCCAAGGGACAGAAACAAAGCAACATCCATCTCCGAGAGACAGGAATGCACACCGGAGAGTCAGAGTAACTGAAGAGGGAAGAAGAACGTGCTGGAAACCCAAGGGATGTGGTCCCAAGGGATTACTGGAAATATCTCTTTTCTGTTGTTCACTAAGTGAGGCAGAGTTTATCTTTCCACACTTTGCTCTTTGGCTGATAGCCCAGCTGCTTTAATTAACAGAGACTTTCATCAGTGCAAATCCTCAGTATTGTTGTGCAATTACTTTTTCAGCAGGTTCCTTCTCTTTCTACTCGCTCTCTGGCAAGCAGGATTTCCACATTTCCACTACAGCAGTAAAACAAAATGCCCAGCAGAGCACGTACGATTATTTTTAAATTTGTTTAATTTGGTATGTCTCTGTTTGGAATCCATTACAACTAACGATGCCGGGGGATGTTCAGCATTTAAAAGCTGCCAGGTCTCATCCTGGAAGCGCCTTAGAGCCGGCGCTTGTAACTGGGGGCTGAAGGCATCAAAAGGAACCTCATATCCCAACTAACAGAGAAAAGAACAGGGGTCAGACTATTAACTTTCAGAGCAGCTACTAAAAAAGCTGGTCTATAAACTCGGTACATAAGCAGAGCCAAGAAGCCATCAAGTTTGCAGGTAGATGATTTTTTTGATGGGAAGAGCACAGAGGATGTATTAATGCTCACGTGGCTGGGAGCAGCAACCATAAAGAGCACTCAGGCACAGAAACCCACTTTGGGCTTCCAGGTTTATTCCAGACTGGAAGTTTCCTGGGGACTGCCGGGATGAGAAGGCTGAGATCTCACTGGGAATGTTCCGATGGGTCTGGATGAAATGAAGACAGCTTTCTGCCAGCATTGTCTGCCCTCAAATTCGTTATCTAGAGAGGAGAGCTCTTTTATGTGATGTTAGAAGAAAAGAACGAGAAATCCACACCATGATTCCCTAATCAGCATTTTATCTCTCATTGTTCCATGAGCTGTACTCATGGAGAACAGCAATTTCCTTCAGCTCAAATATCAGAATCAAGTTGGGATAATACTTTGAAAGGGAAAAGGCAGTTTCACCAAACACCCAATCTCACCTCAGTGCAAAACAAATGCCTTCTCACTCCACACGGCAGAGCCAGGTGACAATAAATCAAGGGACACAAGCTCCAGATGGGTTTCTGAGTATCTTCCCTTTGCTCATAGGCTTCAACTGCTGCAGCCTAATGGCTGGGACCCTTGCCTGAACCCTACTTCACCCAGTCCACATCCCACACCAGCCCACTATCTGCTTTCATCCAGAGGACCACCATCTCCACGCTCTCCAAGCCATGACCTTTGTGATGGGCAATGTCATGTTCCTCACGTTCTCAACTTGTCCCAAGGCTTTAACTACTTAGAGACTTATTTAACCTTCTGCTGGTAGTCAATTAAAAAGTAAAATAAAATCAAGGGGGAACAAATGCTTCCACCACGAGGTAGTTAATACATTACCAAAAACCACATGGCTGGGATAAATACAGACCATCACAACCACCTCCCACAACCCACAGTATGGGTTGGGAATTAAGGCCCAGCATGTGTTAGAAATTACAGAGTTGACATAAATGAGGCAATTAATTAAAAGCAATTCCTTTTACAAATTTCTAATAAAATCAACCTAATTATTCCCAGTGTTTTGAAACCAATTTGCTTTGTCACCTGCACTCAGAGCAAGAGGAAAACGAGCCTTATTCCAAAGAATTACCTGGTTTACAGCTGTTATACTCCTCAGAAAAGTGCTTTTCTTGTTCCCCGTGTGCTCTCTTCTCCCACAGTAAGACAGGGCTGTCCCTTACTGTAGAGATAAGGCAGGTTTCCACCAACTGGGGCTCTGGGCAGCTTGGGAGATGAGAGCCACGATTAATTCCTTCACGTGGAAGCTGCAAACTGCACCTCCCTGCCTAGAATGCTTTTAATGTTCAATCTCGAGGTAAAAAAAAAACCCCACATTTCCCTTGCCTAAACCAACCTCAAAAAAATTCAAAGTTCAATTCAGATAAGCATTCAGAAAGCTGAAGATTTTGCTAAACATTTGGATCTGGAAGTGTTATCTGGGAAGCCTATTAAGAGCTTCACCAGATTTCCCACCTTTCTACTGCTAGGAAATCTGAGAATAGGTGAAAATAGCATTTCTGGGAGCTTATAAGGAGATGTACAAGTGCTTTAGTGGCTGGGCATGGTTTTCTGGTCTCTGTGCCTCAGTTTCCCTCTGGTTTATTAACAAGATGCCCTGAACTCCTTGCTTATGGTTTTTGTTTCAGTTTCAAGAGAAGGGAGAGATTCCTCACCTTTCTTTGCAGGGCTAACACAGATTTTCATTCATTAATTGAAGGCTTTAAATGAATGGAAATGACTTAAAAACTACTGCCTTTTCCCCTAATTTCCTCGTGCTCTCTCAAATGGCATCAGGAAAAAACCCCTCCATCCTCTCAGGGTACGTATAGTTGAACAGCACTGATTCCAGGGATCCAGCAGTCAGGAGAACAGGCAAACAACCTGCAGCCCTCGGTCCTGAATCCAGCTACTCCATCACCTTCCTGCTTATCAATCGCTTTCACACGAGACAAACCTCCACCCGCAGAAGGAGGGGAAGGAGCCAGGCGCCGCCTTTCGGAGAGGGAATCGCAGGGAGATCCATCGTACTTTATCGCTAACCACAGTGTTTGATCTCAAGAAAACTGAAGAAAAACCATCCATCAGTTAGATAAGGGAGAGCAACATCTCCTTCCTCACCAGATACAGGTAAGTACCATGGGGAAAAGGGGTAAGAGACTGTCCAGGAGGTGAATAATGTGTGGCTGCTGTGCTGCACCACCGCCTGCCCACCAGAAAACTTGGGAATGAGTCCCCATCTTCCACTTGAGAGCTGCAATATCTTTGCTGATCGATCCCACAGAGCTTGGGGAGGTATCTGTGAGCTACAACGGACACGTAACACCAAGCAGAGTGATTAAAACTTCTCTCTTGCTCCTCATCTCTTTCTCTAACCTCGTATCCAAGAGTTACCTTCCTCTTTGTAACCTTCTCATGTCGTTCACAGTTGTCTCCTTGGTGTCCCAATGCCCTCTGAGGTCCCTCCCATTCCAGCCAACTTCAACACCACAGATATTTCTTCGTCCCATCTATTTAATATCCACAAGCCAAAATCAAATTCATGACCCTGGTGACTACAGCTCCCTCCTTCCCTCCGGTGCCTCGGGATGGTGGTGGTACCGCATCAAGTTATAGCTACTCTGGGAGACAAGGCTGTCTTCACTTCACAAATAAAGCAACCTGCACAGAATGAACAATCAAATCATTCTGCACCACGAAACCGCTCCAGTGAGACAGTTCAGAGCATGGGAAGAAACGCGGATACCCAGGACTTTATGGGATGAAGGGTGACATCCCCCTTAGCTTGCAGCAAAGGGGATGTCAACACGTGACACCATCCGAACTAAGCAAGATCTGCAATAACGAAGTCACAGGGAATGAAAAGAAGGTGAAATCAGAAGGGAAAAAAAAAAAGAGAAATTACATCCATATGCTCAGTTTCCCCCCAAGCTTGTTTCCCTGCATGGGATAATTTGGGGACAGGACACATTCTCTTGTTCAAACAGGCACAGGCAGGCCACCGCGCAAACCCTTACAGCAGCAGGAATCCAGCCCTGGAAAAACACTGTGGTATTTTGTTGCCGCACCGACTTCGGTGCCAAGTCCTATCGCGCCGTTTCTGTCCCCGAGCTGCTGTGACAGAGCCTGCTCTGGAGCAGAGAGTGTTTTAAAGATGCACAGACAGCTTTCGTGTCGATGTCTAAAGGCTTCACCGCAGGGGGACTGGCCCCCCGTGACATCTTCAAGCTTTTCTGGGTGGAAAACCCGCCTGGTTATGTGCACTGCAGCGTACAAGGACGCTACCCTCCTGTCTTTTTCCTTTCCAATGCCCCAAAGCAACGCCTTCCCTCTGGTCACCGACCCCGTCAGCCGCATCCTAAGCCCAGGGAATTCAGGGAGCTGAGGCTCCAGCAACGTTTTGTGTACGGAGAAGCTATTACAAACTGGCATATGGCAGGGGAGAGAATGAAGGGCTGGTTTTAGGCAACAGCAGCAGAGTATTCCAGGGGTGTTTGTGTTAATATTCAGAGCGCAAATCCCCAAGAAGTCGGCGCTGCTCGTTACATTATCAGCGTACATTCACGCATCGCTGCTCCTCCGCTCAGGCCCTGCAGGGACAAGCATCTGGGTTTTGGCATCGCAGGTAAACTAAGCAGCAAATTTGCTCTTTCCTCTCCTGATGCACAACTGTAAAAATAGATATTGAGATCGCAAAACTTAGGGGTGGGGGGGGGATGCGTGTGCTGTGGATTTGGGAAGAAGGAATCCTCTTCTCCTGCAGCACCGTGCTCTGCCGGCAGCAGGTGGTGCTACGTACCCGACAGCAGCACACACGGGCTCCTGCAACATCCCCTTGCCTTATAAAACTGCTCTCGTGGAGAAATTTAACTCCTAAACCTGTGATACGCTCCCAGTAAAGCTGCTGCACTGGATGGGGCCCATTTAACCCCCAGATGACGCAAATCTCTTGCGTAAAGTGACTCCGTGCTTAGAAACAAGGTGATTTTTCTCAGCCCATTTCTGTCCTGGAAAGCAGAGCCTGAATCATTCCTTCTGGAAGCAAACCTATAGCTTCCCACTCCCATGTGCAATCCGGGACCCCAAAATTATGTTGGGTTCCTCCTGATTTTGTACACCAGAGCCATGAGCTGGGATAATCACGGAATCACAAAATGGTTCAGGTTGGAAGGGACCTTAAAGCACCCCCAGTGCCACCCCCTGCCCTGGGCAGGGACACCTCCCACCACACCAGGTGGCTCCAAGTCCCCTCCAACCTGGCCTTCAACCCCTCCAGGGATGGGGCAGCCACAGCTTCTCTGGGCAACCTGGGCCAGGCTCTCACCACCCTCACCCCAAACAACTTCTTCCCCACAGCTCAGCTCCATCTCCCCTCTTGCAGGCTCCAACCCTTCCCCCTCCTCCTAGGGCTCCCCTCCCTCATCAAGAGTCCCTTCCCATCTCTCCTGCAGATCTTCTTTAGGGACTGGAAAGATAAGGTAGAGAAAAGTGGCAAGTGTCCAGTGTAAAGCTCTGACTCACCGAAAAACTTCAGCAGGAGTTGGCTCAGCAAAGCACGAGTCACGTCTCCAAGGAAGGGTCAGGGACACGCTTAAGTACCTGGTTGAGTCAGGACCTGAACTGATATTTACCCAAAGCTCCCAGGAAGCAAAAGGATCAACTCGAAGGATGGTGTGATCAGTACGGAGAGTTTTATCCTCCTGTTTAATTCATGAAGTCTTTGAGGACCTCACCCTGGGTCACACACATCACTCCAGTTGAGCTTGAGTTACTGGTGACTGGTAGTTTACATCGTTGGCTCTGCTCTTACCAGAAACCCAAACACGATGTTGAAGGACAAGCTCATGTCACCATCCATATATATATATATATTGATGTCACAGTCTGACCAGGCTCCATTCCTTCTCCTCTTAACTAGAAGCATCATCTGGGGACCCCATCGTGGTCCTTAATGGAGATACCAGAGCACCTTCAAAAATTTCTGGCAGAAGGGAGGCGCAAACCAAAGGCACCGGTGCTCTGGCAGCGAGATTAGCACAGAACAGCTACACAGAGGCTGCTCAAAAAGAAAGGGAAAGTCATGATGGCATTTCCCCTCCCACCTCCTCTCCCCCCACCACCCTCCCTGTCTGCTCCTGATTAACAAGTGGCATTTCAAGGGACAGGGCGACCAGCCAGCCAGGTCTGCAGATGCAGCAACGCTTCCGGATTAAAAATTTTCCAAAGATTATTCCTTTTATTTTTAAACAAGCAGCTAAATTGAATGAGCTTTCTCAGCTGGCCACCAAGCCAGCAGAAAAGGACGTTACGCCACTGGAACTGGCTGCAGAGATCAAAGCCGGCGACTTATTCTCTAACAAAGCTGAAGGAAAGGATTAGTCACCGCCGAGAGCCACAGGAGCTGGCACTGGCAATGAACCCAGCTAAATTGCTCCAAAATGCAGACAAGCACGCACCACCTAACCCCAGAGGAAGAGGCGAAAGCAAACTGCTTGCAGGGCTTTTCCAGCCAGGGCTCCAGCCAGACCCGCACACACTGCAAAAAGAAAGAGGAGATGGAAATTTGGGCTGGAATTTCTTAGAGCACGAGCAGGGGTTTTGAAAATATTGGTTTGGGCTGAGTAAGGTTTAACCTCAAAGGCAAGAAGCCCTTTCACAGCTCAGCTGGGCTCACAGGACGCTCTCCACGAGGGACACTGACAGCTCATGCCAATCCCTCGGGCTTCCACAATAACCCAACCAAAAGCCAGTCATTACTGGGAAAGCAGGAGAGATGTTACACCAGCTCAATACAAAATAAAACCATGACCCAACTGGATAGTCCTGATCCTACCCCCACTACCCCCACCCCAGCCCAGCAATACATCCAGACTTGAGGTTGGTACAGAATCGCAATTACAAGCTAACGAGGATAAATCTGACCCTTCCTTTGGCTACAACACACCCAGCCCAGCAGGCTCAGATGCTGCACCACCATTCAGACCCACCCATCCAAAGGGATGGATTTGAGATCGGCAATGCCAGCAGCCACCCTGAGCTGCCCAAAAAGGGCTCAGGATGGGAACAAACAAAAGAGAAATAAAGGCAACGTTGCTTGGAAATCACTGCTCCAGCTTCCAACACCCCTTAAAGAGATGAAGCCGCTGTCCCTGTGAAGCTGTCTGTCTTCCATAAGCTTTTTTTCTCATGCTGCATGGAACCCCGTGGCCTTTGGCAAGCAGCGAGCACTGTGGCTGGTGACAGGGCCCTAAACCCTCGCAGCCTGAACGTGAGGGTTCCTCCCTCTGGCCGGCAAAACCTTTACTTAAAACAAGATGCTTTCTCCTTACGCTACCAAGGATGGGGTGGGGGAAAAAAAAATAACATCTTAAAAATGCATCTTTGTCCAGTCCAAGAGACAAACTGACCTGGAAGACGCTGGAGTTGGATGGCAGAGGGTACATACAACAGACTCGGGGTTTTTCCTCCTTGAGATTATAACCAAATGTAGGGTGCTCCTGAGCTCAGTCTTCCCCTTTCTGGCTTCCCAATCTCTAGGGCATGACCCACTACGCTGAGAAATGCAGGTAGGAAAGGAGGTAAGGGGAGGCTGCTTTCCTGGCACAGACTGCAACTCCTGGGGGGGCTTTAAGGAAGTTTCTGAAAGGGAAATGGCTAATTTAATTGCTGCATTAGAGGATCTGTGGCTTTCTCTGCTCCACAGCTTAATCACCTCACTGCTCAGGGCTTCCTGCTTTCCCCACCAAACCAAGGGCACACACAGCCCCAGCAGCCTTCTGAAATACACATTATATATACTAAAACAAACTCTCTTCAGGTAACTTGGGCTGTCCAAGGTTTCTAGGATTAAAATCCAGAGCGGGAAGAGGAAAATAAATCCCGTCTCCCTGTCCCAACCCACGTCCTGCTCAGAGTGGTATGGGTGACAGCTCTGGGGGATTTCAAGAGTTGCTAAAACCACGTATCGGGTTTATTCAGGATCTGGATGGGGCTCTAGGCTGGAATTTTGCTGAGGAATTGGAAGCGAGTGTCCCACAGCAGCCAGAGAGCAGCAGCACATCGGTGCTGAGCACACGGCAAAGCCCAGCAGGAGCTGAATCTTCCCAGGTGCATCTTCTCGGCGCTTGTGTGGGCTGGGTGTGTGGTGGCCTGAGCGTTTCGTTCCCTTTGTTTCCCTTCATTCCCCTCCTCGTGGAGGAAAACGCTGCCAGGGAACTGCAAAGCAGTTCGGTGTTTTATAAGTCCTGAGCGTGGAGATGCAGAAAGGGGAAGCTGGAGGTCTCCATCCCAAAACCAAGCCAGATTTTCTTCTACATGACTCCTCCTTTACTCCGCCACTGGAAATCTTTCCAAGATTGATGTCTGTGCAGGGGCAGTGTGGGACCGATAGCTAAGTATTGCTACCTCACTCAAATCCAAGGGCAGCCTTTCCATCTGTTCGGAGCAGGGATTTAACTCAAATTCCTTTCCCTTTTGCTTCCCCAGGAGCACGGAAATAGCAGCAGCATCACGCCAGGGACTTCAGCGACCGCAGCTGGTACGGGAGGCATCTCACCCTCCTACGAGGGAGCAGAGCTCGACTGCTGGCACACATCAGTGGATCAAGGATGAATCATAGAATCATTTGGCTTGGAAGAGACCTTAAAGATCATCTCATTCCAACCCCCTGCCCTGGGCAGGGACACCTCCCACCACACCAGGTGGATCCAAGCCCCCTCCAACCTGGCCTTCAACCCCTCCAGGGATGGGGCAGCCACAGCTTCTCTGGGCAACCTGGGCCAGGCTCTCACCATCCTCAGAGTGAAAAGCTTCTTCCTAACATCTAATCTGAATCTACCCTCTTACAGTTTGCAGCCATTCCCCCTCATCCTATCCCTACACACCCTTGTAAAAAGGCCACCTTGAGCTCTCTTGTAGGTCCCTTCTAGGTACCGGAAGAGGCTCAAAGGTCTTCCCGGAGCCTTCTCCAGGCTGGACAACCCCAACTCTCTCAGGGTGTCTTCACAGCAGAGGTGCTCTGGCCCTCTTATCTTTGTAGTCCTCCTCTGGACCCTCTCCAAGAAGTCCATGTCCTTCTTGTGCTGAGGACTCCAAAGCTGGACACAGTGCTCCAGGTGGTGTCTCCCCAGAGCAGAGCAGGGAGGGATTCGCCCTGCTGGCCACGCTGCTGGGGATGCAGCCCAGGGGGCAAGGGGCTTTCTGGGCTGCCAGCACACGTTGCCAGTTTGTGTTGAGCTGCTCACCCCCCACATCCTTCTCCTCAGAGCTTCTCTCCAGCCATTCTCTGCCCAGCCTGGATTTGTGCTTGGCATTGCCCTGACCCAGGTGTAGGACCTCACACCTGATGTGGTTGAACTTGATGAGGTTGGCATTTTGAAGGAAGCATCAACAGGGTAAATGCTGCAGGAAGGAGCTCAGAAGTTAAGCAGTGGTTGCAGTGTTGCTGTTGGCACTGGTAGGGTCATGTTCTCCAGGTTCTTCTGTTTGAGGAAGTCCTGCTAACGCAGCACTAGAGATACAAACACTTGCAGAAAGCAAGATTTTAAGCTTACACAAACAAGACTTCTCACTTACAACCTTTGTTTTTTGCTGTAACACTCTTTTACGCGATGGGAACAATTTTTACAGCTGAACTCCAGCACAAAGGCACTTGAACTGAGAGGGTAATCTACCTACATCTGTTCCAGGAGCAGCCTTGAATGACTACTCACACAGCTCTACATTAAATTATAGTTGCACCTCGACACTTCAGGCTCAGTACAGGGCCAGAATATTTCATCAGACACTCTCGTGCCACTCAGGAATCTTGCTGATTTTTTAGTAAAATATGCCACCTCAAGAAATCCATCTCTAAGTAAAAGTTTTAAAAAATCAAATATATTCCGTAGCCCTGTTTATCTCATTTAACCCACGAAAGATTCAAAGATCCAAAGCAGCTTTTAAGGTTTGCTCTTGATTAACTCTCAGCCCACCAGGGAAAAGAAAACCACACAATCTACTTTAGAAGACCAAATCATAAGCAAGTACTAGAGTTTGCAAACAAAGTTTGAAGGAACTGATCGATGAACTAAAGGCAGCCCGTGCAGGAGGAAGCTCAACTCTCCTGTGGGCTATTCTGCTGGACAAAGCCACGCAACTCAAGAGCAGAGGAGTTCCAGTGGTCCCTTGATGAGACTTAGGACTACCACATGGGCCCACTTCAATGGCAAGGAGGGGACACCCAAATCCACCCCCAACCACTGCTCTTCCCCTCAAGTTTCCTTTGCAGAGCTCTGTGCTTTGGAACCTGAACGCAGGGCAATTCTTCGAACCCCAAAGTTACCGGGAAGGTATGTGTTACGCAGAGATGCAGCACTGCTTCAAGATCTGAGAGAATTGAATATTCCCCATCAAAAGATACTTTTTCTCCATAAAGAAATCAGATTCACAGCTCTGCCTCTTCTTTTGACATCAGCAGCCATAAGGGCTTGGGCTTCTTGCCAACCCCACGTACCCACCTCCCCTCCTGGCTAGCACATCCCATGGCCCAGCCATTGAGGTTTATACAGAACCTCACCTCTGCTTCTCCAGCTCTCATTGCCCTTTTCCACGGTGAATCTTAGGATCTGCCACTGCCTGATGAAGCCCAGGTAAGTTTTTGTACTGTCACTGCACTACAACATCCACGGAGATGAATGCTACAGACTGCTGACGTGATTTAAACCCCTAGGCTGGATACAGGCCTGGCAACCAGCACTTTGGTGGGATGGATGCTTGGAGGCTGCAGAGAGCTAAACCCTCTGCAGATGAGGGTTAACTGAGAGATCTTTCAAAAAATGGGATTTAGAAAAATGGGAAGAAAACACACCTAGTATCAGACCAACACACTCCTTTGACAAGGACCGCAGGAGAAGCTCACTGTGCTCCAGTTGCTCCCCAGCACTTGGCCATGAGCACAGTGTAACCACTCAACATCCCAAACCAGACAGGAGAGAGTTTCCCTCCCCTTGAACCGAGCGGTACCAAATGTACCCCCTGCAGCGGGCGGCTGGAAGGCGACACGTGACAACTCGTGTGTGTCAATGTCCCTGAAAAAGCCAGTGGGCCTCCAGCACAAGAGATGTGCAGGTGAGAGCAGGGTAAAAAAAATAAGGCATTAACGTCCATCAACAGAAACATATTTTTCTTGCACAAATAACACCCATTAGCAACTCCAAGGAGAACAATCCCCGCTCTTCAGCTCTGAAGGAGGACAGAGTTTTTCAGCAGACACAATGCAAAGATTTTGCAGGATTCAGACATTCAACAGGACTGATGTGAAAGATTAGTTTGCAATTATCCAAGCAATTTTCTCTCCTCATTGTCCCTGGACCATAAGGGTTTTTAAATGTGAGCAGAAGGATTTATTCATCACAATAATAATAAAATGAAATATTAAATCAATGAATCTCTTTGCATGAAGCATAAAGCTCACATGGCTATTAAGCTTAGTAGCGTCCTGTCACATAAACCACATGCAGTTTGCGTACTTAAGTACCATCTCCCTCTTTTATCTTCCCCTGCCTTAATTTCTAAGGCATTATCCTTCCATTTGTCCTCTAAACACAACCGGATTCAGACAACACAGTGTTGCTTCTCATTAGTGGCTCTGTGCCTGGGCTCTCTACGAAGGCACGTGGAGATTCGTGTTTAATATCGACTGTTACCAATGGCCAGTGCAGGAAGTTACTCTGGGATGACAGAGAAACCCTAAAATAAATGCACGCCTGAGTAATAATTTTAGGGAAAATTAACTCCTTACGAGCAGCACTGCCAATATACAAGTGATAGGTGAGCACGAGAAGGAATGTCATCGGGCTTTGAAGGTGTCACTTCTACAGTTTGAGCGGGGGAATCAACTCAAACGTAAGGAAAACTGAATTACAACCTGAGCATGGAAGCTCTCACAGTGAGGTTGGCCTTGGCTTCTATTTCCTTCTCTGCCATCCCTTGGAATACAAAATGATAGATGACTTTCGAAGGCCCTTACAGTAGGCACAGCTTCAGTAGGTCCCTCTTTTGTGTTTATAAAAGATTTAACTGGTAAAGTGAGGAAACAGTCACTGCTTAGATATTTATAAGGAGCCAACTGTCCTCACAGCGTGACACTTGAAGAGCCTGAGCAAAGCTCTCCAATAAGCAAGAATCTCTAGCTTTAAGCTTCGAGGTTTGCAGTAGGCTCTTAATTAAGCAATTACTGTTTCATGAGTGCTAAACACCTGGCACCTCTAAAGATCCTGTATTTTTACAATTTGGGCTCTCCTGCATAACTCCTCCCGTATTTCATAACCCAAAGTTCACCCAACACCTTTTCCCGTGACAGCAATTCATCTCGCCTGAGCTCCCGCACCTGCAGGGCGCAGCTTTGGGCTCTCAACATCAGCTGCCCTTTAAGGTGGGAAACGGGCATTTCTAGAGCGGCAGCCGTGGCCTTCTCACGCAAACACCCAAAATAGGTCACAGGAGTCATACCTGCCATCTCCCTGGTTTTCTCCGCAGGTAAAGCGTCCAGATCAGGTACAGACAGATACAACCACGCGAGATGAATGCTGTCCTAGATGACTTACTCTGAGCTGACATGCTACAGAAGAGCTACAGCCAACTTTAACGCACAAACCCCACCAGGAAGCGAGACCACAGTAGCTACATCTTTCTTACCATGATTGGGACGCCAATGTCTGGCCACAAGAGATCCTCGGAGGGAAGCTTGGGAGAGTTCCACACTACCACAACTTTATTTAAGTAGGGGAGACCATTGAGCCTTTCTAGGGAGTTCATCAACACTTCCTCCCGCTCATAAGTCAACATCACTACTGTGAACTGCTCCCGGGGGACGTTGCCACCCAAAGCAGCCTGGAACTCCTTCCCAGAGCCACCTGCTCCTCCACCAATGGGCCGAAATCCAGTCCCAGACCCCAAAAACTTTGCTTCCGATGGTAAAACAGGGTCAAAGGGAGTGTAGGGGAAGAGGTGGAAAGGCCCTGGAGCAGAATTCCAATTCCTGTAGATGTCCATTGCAGTGAGGGTGAAATTGCGGAGATATTTGGGAGATGCATAGGGTGGTTCCGTTTCCACAGGCCCCAAGTCCAGGTCACCATTGTCTGCCATGTTGGGGTCTGTACCAGCAGCTTTGCCAGACCGGTGGGGAATCTCCACGGCGGTTTCTTCTCGGATAGGAGCAGCTGGGATTTGGATTCGAGTCCTTATGATAGCTAAGACTGTGCTGAACACGTTGTCAGAGGTGGAGAAGTAGGTCTCCCACAAGAAGCGGCCTTGCCTCCTCATGGCAAGGAGATCATTGTCAGAAATGCTTCTCAGAAGAAAGTGCACTTCTGTGATACGTGGCTTTGGTATGATTAAGGCTGCCTCGTTCCACCGGATCACATCATTATAGGGTAGCTGAACTTGCTCTCCAAGAACCACCGGGATGGCTCCGACTTCCAGAGCCTCAAACAGTCTCATGGCACACCCGGCGGAGATCACTAAATGGGTGTCCCCTGGGGTGATTATCAGTGCAAAAGTAGATAGCTTCAGTAGCTCTAGTCTGTCATCTCTTTCTCCACACAGAGCCCACTCAGTGGGCAGACTCGCCTTAGGCTGGTTCTTACACGTGAACTCCACCAAAACAAAGTCCAACTTGCTGTCCTGAACAGCCTTCAAGGTGGTGATGATCCGGTCGTCGTAGTCAGCTGGGGCGTTGCCTTCAATTTCCTCTTCGAAAGAGCGAACCTCTTGCAAGCTAGATCTGAGAGACTCAATCTTCTCCCCCTGGAAACTAAACAGGTATTTACGCTTGACGGGCACCTGGGGTGGGATTTCTAGGAAGTTGGGTTCGGACATCGCGTGGACCAGAGGCGATACCACAATATCAAACCCCGGTCGGTACTGCACATCGTAAAAGGTGGATTGGGCAATCATGGCGCGCCCCGTGCTGATGTTGTAAATGAAGTTCTGAGTTTCTGATTTCCTTGACAAATTGATGATGAGATGGTTATGTCCATCAGTCCTCCAGTATGGCAAAGAGTGCAACTGTTGCTCTAGTTCAGTAGGTTTTGGCATTACGGGCTCTTGCATTTCCCCCACTAATATTATATACACACAAGCAATATTTGCATTTTCAGTAACATAAACGTTAGTTCTGACAGTCGCCTCAAAGGCTTGTTTAATTAAAGGGTCTAAGGAACTACCAAAAGGGTAATCGTCACTGTTGTAGACATAGACTGGAAAGCCAGAGGTCAACGGGCAGCGCGAGTAGTCAAAGCAGTTGTGCAGCCTGCAGTTCCGGTTGGATTTTGGCAAAGGAAAGGTCGCATCGTCTTTGTCTGGCAGGAGCCGGATGGGCAAGGAGAGCTTGGGCTGGTTCTGAGCCATCAGCTCTTTGTAGGAATGTTCAGTCTGGCTGATGACGTTCTTCAGCTGCAGCAGGTCCTGCTTGGCATTTTCAATGCTCTTTTTGCAGGCCTCGATCTTCAAGTTGAGCTTGGCGATCTCGCTGTTGAGCTCCTGCCGCTTGGCCTCCAGCTGGAGCAGCTCCTCACTGACTGACTCACGGATGCGGCACAGGTCTTGCACGTGCTTTACCTCGCACAGCTCGTTGCCGGTCCGAGGACCAAAGATGCGTTTGCCGGCATCGTCCGCGTCATCAATGGTGGTCAGGTAGTAGTGGGCAATGAGGGGAAAGAAGACGAGGATGATGAAGAGGGTGAAACTAAGCCAGGTGAGCCGGATCCGACTGGACCACCTCAACACCCACGGCTGGCCTCCGTTCCCCACTCCCCCATTGCGCAACATCGTATATCCAGTCATGAGTTCCCAAGTCGCTGCACGCCCAATCACGTTGGATCAGTAGCCATAACCAAAAGAGTTTTTATAGCGAGTCTCGACAAAAGAAATGTTATTGTGCCTGCTTAACGAGAAGCCAATGGAAGGGGAACTTCATCTTCTTGTCGCACCGATGGCTTTTCTACAGTCATTTTGCTGCAGGTGCAACTTTTGATCCTGTTAGACTCAATCATTGACCTTCTCACCCACCCCCAGCCCACCCTTGGTCTGTGGGCAACCGTTGCTGGAAGCGTCACAGCGTTGTCATGGCGATTCCAAGTCTCAACCGGCAGAAGAAAAACACAGTGGGATCAAGCCAAACTCTACCGCTGCTCTTGACATCCTGCATTACCATCCAATGAATATGCAGAGCCACCAGCCATCGTAGAGACGGAGCCAGAAGGGACTTGTACGAACGTCAGTCTCGCTCATCGCTGCCGCGCGGCTGATACTCAGCCATTCCTGCAAGAGAACAGTCACATATTCAGAAAATGCAAACAAAACGACCCCTCAGTGACCTAAGACATTGCTGTTGCTGAAAAGCAACTGTCCTCTCTGCCGAACAGCAACCTTCACGCGTGTCTAATACCTCCAGGGTTGACACCAGTAAACCTGACAAAGCGACAGGGGTTCATTAGATGCAGACACACGGCTTCCTCTGAGCACTCCGCTTTTCCTGAGGGCTGCAGATTTCAGTGCTCAGACCAGAAAAATCACAGCCCCTGGATCTAGTTTCCTCTGCCGCTGCCTTGCTGTGGAACTTCGCAGAAGCTGCTGAGCATCTGCAAACCCCTGCCTCCTTGTGTAAAAAAAAATGGAGATATTAATGTACACCTGCTGCCTCCACCCACCTTTTAACGGCATGTTGTGATCCCGGGACACAGCCGTGCTGTGAATCTGTACTGCATAACTGAGTGTAATCGCTATTGTTCTGGTCTGGTGACTAGAGCTGATGAGGAATTTTTAGATGAAGTGTTTTGCTTTCATTTCCTGCCGGAAAATTTTGATTCGTTGCAAGAGGAAGCTTCAAGGGAACCTCCTTGTGTTGGTTATGACTAACTCCGCTGGGTGGCGAGAGCATTTCTGGTCAAAACTGGGAAAATCTACATTGTACCTCAAAGCAAAGATGCCAAAGTTAGGATCCATCAAGGATCCCACCACCCAAGTGGTATCAGCTTTCTTAAATATGCCTTTTTCCTTGGAAAACCCTGCTATGGCACTGAATCCCTGCCTTGATAAAAAACAAGGACGTGGCAAGCTCACCTCTGAGTCTCTGGCCTATGGCAGCAAATTACAATCCAGGCCTGATGAATATGCTGCCACTAGAAACTCTCCCTTCCCTTTCTCTTTTATGAACATCCTCCAAGGTACCCAGGTTTCTGGGATATTCTCTCACATACCGGACTTCCCACCTCCCTGATGAGTCTAGTGCTGGGCTTCACAGCGACTCTCGCACAGCCTCAAGAGAAGCCTATTCATTTCCGCTTCGATTTTTAATTAGAGGAAAGTCATCCACACTGGTGACGGTCATTTTTCACTAAATCTATTTAATACTCCTCTCATCTGCTCATCAAGAATGAGCAGAAAGAAGGCGAGGAAGCAAATTTCAGCTAAAAGAGAGATCTGGAATCGGGCCAAAGCAAAACAGAAGTTCACCTTAAAGGAGCAGAGAGAAGTCAGGAATAATTTTCAGTGTAGTACAAGTGTGTGCCAGGAAAAAAACACAGAAGGAAGATTTGATTTTAACCAGGGAAAAATCATCATGACAGGGGAAACTAGAGGTGTAATGAAACGAAATTCCTGGGCTTATCTTGATACAAGGCTGTTTGTTGTCGGTAACTTAATGCCCCACGATTAAACGGGGATCCCCCCAACCTGACCCGCAGCCAGGAGTTGCGCAGTGGTACGGACACTTAAAATGAAGGCGGATTTAAAATTCCTAACATCGTCTGGCAACCAGCAGTGGTGTAAATCTTAAAAAGCCGGGAGGATAAAAGGGCTAAAAAGTCAGGAAAAGGCTAAATCAGCTTTCTCAGACCTTGGCAGCACAGTCGCTGCGGGCAGAGGGGGGAAGGCTTGGGCTCTGCTGGCAGGAGATGTTAATACTGCTCTCTGTACACACCAACTTGTATTTGCTGGGGCTGGGAGAGAGCCTGGTGATGAATGTAAATCCCCAGAGCTTCTGCACGGGGCTGTCAGTCAGGAACGGGGAGCCCTGGCAATGGCAGCACACTCGTATCGTGCCTCTGGGACACGGATGGGTGTTAGTATGCACCAGTCCATAAACCAGGCAAAAAGAAATAATTTTAAAATGCTTGTAAAGTCATTTCCTTCATTTTTCCCCCTCCTTTTTAAAGTGCTCCCCAGGAAATGAAGCTCATGCTGTCACTGTGTGTGCACACCCATGGGTCAGTCCCTGCTATTTCTGCCTGGTCTTGCATCTGGAAAGACCCTGGAATTGCTACTGGTTTTCTGCAAACAGCTGGCCAGGTGAGAGCTGCCCTATTAACCCTTCTGCTGAGCATGCACTCACTGGAGCACCAGTGAATCCGAAAAACAGCTTAACTTTAAGGCACACGTGGGAAAACAAGCTCTGCTGGGGCTTTTTGTTTCGTTTGGGGCTGCCCTGGGATAAGCGCGGCCAAACCTTCAAGGTGTTGAGATAACACAGAAGCAAGGGGTGGTAAATGCGGTTGAGAAACAATGACAGGGGCACGTGGTGGTGCTGCTTCAGGCTGGCCAGAAGAAACTGCAGCCCCACAGGCAGTAAAGGCAGTCACAGAGGTTATCAGCTCAGGCTGCATATAAATCTTGGTCTGTTTTACCTGCTTTGCCCATTTGTGAGCCCTAAACAGCGATGAAATAGCAAACTGGACCCTCTAAAATGGCAACAGAGTCCTTGAAAAGCTACATCCATCACACTACACACGATCCTCTGCAGCTGTTCTGCCACCTAGTCCTTCCAGTGGCTCCTCTGGTCCTTCCCTTCAGTTGACACAGAACAAACTTTATCCTCCTGACCTAAAAATGTGGGCTGTGAATTA
Source organism: Nycticryphes semicollaris (assembly GCA_013400055.1). Taxonomy (NCBI): domain Eukaryota; kingdom Metazoa; phylum Chordata; class Aves; order Charadriiformes; family Rostratulidae; genus Nycticryphes; species Nycticryphes semicollaris. The sequence continues at coordinate 414,387 of VXBJ01005042.1, forward strand.
AAAATATAAGAAATCCGTATGCTCAGACACCTGAAGCTGACAAACTAACTCTGCCTCTAGCTTGGAAAACACACTTGGGAAAGACCAGAGCAGGCTGGGGAGGGATTTGAAATGCAACACGCGTGGCTTGGGATCAGTTAAAAGTATTGACTGTCAGTGTGAAATATGTGCTGGCGATAAAGCAAGCACTTTAGACACACTCTCAGACTCTTCTTCATTACTCAGACTTTATTCCTCATCAACTCGAGAGAGCCTGAGGTTGTAACACATTGTTATTAGGACTTCCAAAAAAACCATAATAAAACCCAATCTGTGGTTTCACCAAGAGACACTTCAGTGTTGTATTTAAGAGCAATAAGCAGCCTTGGGGAAAAAGGCTGCTAATTTCCATAGATCCCCAAGAGAAGTCTGGGAGGAGGAGAAAGGGGTTCTTTGCTGGGCTCCCCGGCCAACTCACTCCCAGGTACTATTTAGTCCTTTAAACTGATCGAGCCCCACACTGAGAAACTCTTGTTGACATCCCAACACAGCGTTGCTGCCCGACAGACCTAATTACATGCACACACACACACACACTAAAAAAAAGAGGTTGGAAGAGCTCTTGGGAAATCAGAAGCTCAATAATTACCAGAGCCTCTTCCCAAATGCCAACCTGAGTGATTTCTCGGGTACAACAGGTTTGCACGTTGCATTCCTTCTCCCATGGCACAGGGCTGCGAGATTAAATTGCTGCTGGGACACATTGTCACATCTTAGTTCAAATTCCGGGGTGGTTTCTCAATGCCCCCCACACCTGTGAAGTTACAGGAATACCTGAGGTTTCCCTCACTTTGCTTTTCTAGTGGAAAGGATCAGGCTGGTCTAATCTGTGGATGCTCACGGAGTCATTACACTGCAAACATTCAGTCCCAAGGTCCTCTGCAAATACCTGAACACACCTATTCCTCCCTGCTTATACCTCCTGTTGTCCATCTCCCCTATAAAATCAGGGAAATGTTGACCCCTTCTCAGCACATTTGGGTACAGAACCTGGAAACGTTCAACCTGGGGTCCTCCAGGGCGTAGCATAAAAAAAAGGACCTTTTTTAAACAATGAGGCCACACAGACCACACTGAACGACAGGGATCCGATCCTTGTGGTTGCTAAATTAGAGCTCCCCAGCTCCGGCTCGCTCTCTTTTTCTCATCAAATGCAGGGTCTGCAGCGTTATCACCTCCTGCTGGGCTGGCCCCCTCCGTGGAGAGCGAGGGACGGTACCCACCTCCGTCACACAGGCTCCCTCCTGGGGAACGGCGAAGGATGTCGGGGGGGTGCGTTAGTGGCTCCTGGGCTTTATATTTTCAGTCTTGAAGAGACAGTTTCTGTTGCTGAGTCTCTTTTTCGCCAGCACTACAAATGAAACAAAGGAAGAAGAATTTTTTTTTTTCTTAAAAAGCAAAATACAGCACATTTCCCCCCTCAGAGAAGAGTTTCAGGTGAAATGGAAAAGGAACGCACACAAACCGGTGCTTTAGCAACGATAACTTTCTACTTCCTAATGCTCTCAAAGAAACAGATTACACCCCAAATCTCCCACCGCTTTGGGAACAGAAGCATTTGGAGGATTTTCCACCCGCAGCTGAACAAGGAGAATAAATCTATTAGGTGTGTGCTTTAAGGTACGTTTGAAAGCAGATCGTTAACAGGAGCAGATGGAAAATTCACTCTGAAATGCTTCGCGTGCTGCTGCCTCCGGGATCATCACCAGGGATTTGCAGCATCTCGAGAGCACGCAGGAACAGAGGAATTCTCCCAGGCAAAGATCAACACTCACACGGTGAAAGGTTTTGTAATCTGGAAATTCAGGGGATAAACTGCATCCCCGGAGTTAGGAAGCTTTTATATCTCAGGTGGCCAAAAGATATTCAAAATTCAGCTGGGCAGTGCCAAAGTTCAGAGATCTCCAGTGGTCCCTCCCAGTTGAAATGATTGTACGTTCTGTATCTGAGCTCTCAGGCAGCACTGATTCAGAAACGTGAGCAGGAACTTGGAGTTGAGACCTTCTGGATCTGCCCCCAGCTCAAACACTGCTTCATCCAGCACCCTGGGGAAATCACACAACCTCCACTTGTTCTCCATCTTTATAAAGTAAAGGTGAACTCAAACTGCTTCAAGGCAGACAAGTGAAGAACTGACAGCCTGGCTTACATTTGTTGTGTGCCCCATCTGGGACATGGGGACAAGAGCCTGCTCCAGGAGATGCTCAATACTGCAGCAAAGAGGAGCTACAAAAATCTCTCCCTGATGTGTGTCCAGGTACCTGCCTGCTCTGCCCTCTGTGAAAGGTCTGTCACGTTCCTCACCGAGGTCAACCCAGTGATTCATCACCACTCATTTATTCTGGTGGAAACCTTAAGACAGTAAAACCGCATCCAGTTTGTGGAGAGTAGGAAAAGGAGGAACAGAGAAACAGCTCGCCCAAGGTCACCCCAGAACCTGTGGCATTCACACCTCACCTGATTGTCCTGTCCCCAGGATCATCCACCTTCCCAACCTGCCCTTTTCCGCTGGTTCCCTTCTCCGGTGCCTTCTCGCTTTTCACATAACGCATTGCGAAATCGACTTTTCCCATAGAGCTTTTCAGTTCTTAGATTTATGATTTAGTAGTGTTTTCTGGTAAAAAACCCAGCCATATTGTTGTATTTATTCTTCCAGGTTACTCACACCTGCACACATGCATATATACACCCAGCTTAGGAGCAAACACCTTCTCTGGCCTGCGGTACCGATGGCAAGAGCACCCCAGATGCAAAGTTCACCCCCCTCCAAATCTCAGGGCAGAGCTTTACAAAGAACCTGGTAAATCCCTACAATCACACAGTGGCTGATGTTGTTCTGCTCAACAGGTTCCCCTTCACTAAGCATTAAAAGATTTTTGGGGGATGCAGGAGGCAAACCGAGGAAGCGGGTACTTCCCTTGGGCACAAGCTGCTGGAGGAGGAGGTGCTCACCACTACAAGGGATAAATTAAGTGTGGGAGGTGGGAAAGGCTCTTTTTGCTTTCTCCTTGAAGCAATTAATGAAGAAGAACTGTCTTGAGGTAAAAGCCCAGCGAAGAGCCAAGTGCTTTGCATCGTATGAGAGAAGCAGACAGAGGTCAACTCCAGACAGGAGGAGAGAGGGTTTGGCTTTCCAAACACTGACCGTGTGAGCCAGCTCAGGTCTTCAGTTTTCTTGGTTATTTTTTGTGGTTTCCAGCCCTAGGACAGCTCAGGCACGTTTTTTCCCCCAAGGCAAAAACATAAACCTCACTCTCATCTCCTTAAAACGCTGCCATCACCGCTTCCTCAGCAGCAAATAACCACGGGGCAGAATTCAGGCTCCCGCTTTGACAGATGCTTCAAGTTGTAATTAAGCACAAATTTACAATTTGCTTTGTCCTGGCTAAGAAAATGACCTTTTTTTTTTATAAAAAAAAGGACCTTTTTTATAAGAAAAAGGAAGTACTGCCCAAAGAGCACAGAAACACACACACTGTTTAACAGCACCTCGCTCAGCAGGGTGGGTCACTACGGAAAATAACCCAAACCATGGGCTTTCTGGAAAGTTTGCCCATTGCCCCACACGCAGCAGCTAAATCAGTTCTGGAGACTCGAGCACCTCCATCGAAGGGACTCTAACCAGCACAAAAATGGCTTGGGTGGCTTCTCACGGACTCCAGCGGGCAAGGGCTCAGGTCAGCAGCCAGTCCTCCCGACCCAGGCACACCGGGAAGGCTACATCCAGGGAAAGCCTACAGGAACCGGGGAAACCAAGGCTTCATCACCCTGTCAGCGGAGGTTGCTCCGTTTCAGACACCCTAAATTACCTGACACGCTGTAATCACCCATATTTATGTGGCAGGAGGGTTCTTAGCCCACCCCGTTCACGACAAAGCAAGGCAGAGATTCAGATGTGCAAACACCACTATTGCCAGGTCTCTATTCATTTGGAAAAGCTTCAGGGAGGGTCCTGTGAGTAAAAAACCCCTCTCTCATTACCAGACGCTCCAGTCACAAAGTCCCAACTAGGCAAGGGACATTAAATGCTCTTCTGCTGCACTCATGGGTGCACAAAAGAGGACGAACCCAGTGGCCCAACTAATCTGCATCTTCGCTGCCTGCAGAGGTTTCAGGAGAAAGATGTCACCGTGCCAACACACCATCATGTCACCAGCACCTCTGGGCTTGTGTAAAAGCTGTCCCTCTGTAACTGGTAACAGCATCCCCACTGCTGCTGTTGTACTGGTGGCAAGGGTACACTTTGGACCATGCATATTTACACAGATTTGGCCAGATATGATACATGGGAAATGAGAATGGGAACACTCTCTGCCCACAAAGACGAAATGGCACCTCCAACAAAATACGAGCCATGGGGCAAAAATCAATCTAAGGATATTCTGCCTTTTCCAGCCTTCTGAGAACAGTTCACAACTGCATTGCTCCCTCCTCGCCCATCACACACACGAACCCAGCTTCAGGACTGGATCACACAGCACTTTCCTCCTGTGGGGTTTTTGGCCCCTCCAGGACCTCTTTTCACTCATGACCCCGGCACTGTGCCTTCACAAGCCGTTTCCAAAGGCTCACTCAGTGGTGAACCAGGTCATGGTGAACACGTGCATCTGGCCATTCCTCTCCCCATCTGTTTAACCCCTGAGTTCCCCAGGGCATGGCCTACCCTTAAAACACCCAGAGAGCATCATGAAGTGTCATCTACAGCTCTTGCTCCTGTGCAAGGTACCCACGTGCTGGCAGAAGGTCATAGGTAGTGTCCTTGCTGCTGGCCCAAGCACCGTGCCAGATAAACTCTCCTGAAACCAAGAGGTGACCTTTCAGGTGAGATCTCTGCCAGCTAAAGCAACGTTACGATGGTCGAAATAAAGAAAGAAAAGTTAATTAGTCATGCAAAGCAGAGAGGAACCCAACCAGGTGACTCAAGCTGGCCTGACACACCAGATGTCTGCAGTCCAGGTAATGAAAGGCTGTGCAGGACACTTGCACTACACAGATAGCATCATGCAAGCACATTTAGTTTGGAGAAGAGGACCCTGAGGGGAGACCTCCTTGCCCTCTACAACTACCTGAAAGGAGGTTGTAGAGAGGTGGGTGTTGGTCTCTTCTCCCAAGGGAATCATGACAGGACCAGAGGAAATGGTCTGAAGTTGCAGCAGGGGAGGTTTAGGCTGGATCTTAGGAAGAATGACTTGACTGGAATAGTGGTCAGGCACTGGAACAGCCTGCCCAGGGAGGTGGTGGAGTCACCAACCCTGGAGGTATTTAAGAAACGTGTAGATGTGACACCTCAGGGCATGCTCACTTGTCTGACACTGTAGGGAATGGGTTGTGTTTTCGTGTATGGTTGGACTCGGTGGTCTCAGAGGTCCTTTCCAACTGTAACGATTCTGTGATAAAATTGTCCAGGTTGGAAGGGACCTTTCAGATCATGGAGCCCAATCATCAACCCAACACTGACAAAATCCACCACTGACCCATGTCCCTCAGCACCACGTCTGCCCGGCTTTGAAATCCCTCCAGGGATGGGGACTCCACCACTGCCCTGGGCAGCCTCTGCCAAGGCTTCACAACCCTTTCCTCACAGAAATTGTTCCCAATATCCAACCTAAACCTCCTTTGGTGCAACTTGAGGCCATTTCCTCTTGTGCTGTGGCCTGTTCCCTGGGAAAAGAGACCGACCCCCACTGGCTACCCCCTCCTTTCAGGGAGTTGTAGAGAGCAAGAAGGTCTCCCCTCAGCCTCCTTTTCTCCAGGCTGAACACCCCCAGCTCCCTCAGCTGCTCCTCACAAGACTTGGTCTTCAGTCCCCTCACCAGCTCCGTTGCCCTTCTCTGGACACGCTTCAGCACCTCAAGGTCTTTCTTGTCACGCGAGGCCCAAAACTAGGATGTGCAGATGTGGCAGCAGCCAAATACGGCACTTCAAAACACACAGAGCGAACAAAAAGCTGTGCCTGGAGCTTATGGGTGTGCTTAATGAAGTTATTAACCAGCAGAAGAGTGTATGATAGAAGATAAGCACTAGCAGAACGCATCGTAATTAAATTTCTACAAAGCAAAGTCGCTGCTTGGATTTGAAATGCTGGATAATTTGACACACGCTGCGCGCTGTTATGTCACTGGTGCCCAGTGCTTCGTTTGCAAGATATCACCCAGAAACATAAACGACCCATCTAGTCTCAAGCTGGGTGGCTGGAGAAGACTAACAACATCCAGTCCCCAGAAGAGGCAGGGTGAGAGACAGCCAACCCCACTCAGCCCATGTGCCCAGCGTAGAGATGGCTCCTATCGCAATGGGTAGGTAGAAAAACATCTGGAAACCACTGAGGAGAGACGTGGTAATACCAGACCAGTTAGGAAGGGCAAAGTTCCACTGGTCTGTTTAACGAAGGCCTAAGAGAGAGGTCAGGGAAAGAAGGAGCCAAGGAACTTGGCCAAAGCTGGAGGTGAAGGAAGGAATTCACTTTGCACCTGCACGAGGTGGACTCGGTCACTGAGCGAGATCGGTTTGGGCTTTTACTGGGGTTTGGAAAGCCAAGGGTTAGACTGAGTCTGCCTAGAAAGAAATCAATTAAATATAACTACTGTCCAGATTTTTAACAGTGCAGTGTTATATTGGTCATTAGGCAACCCACAAGGCGGCCTCTGCTCTGGAGCAGGATCCCTCCAGCCCCAGGTTTGTGCTCACACCGAGGGTCCCAACGGGGCTGCTCAGGACACAGCCCCAACCAACTGGCTCCATTTTAGTGTTTCTTTATATCTCAAACTTGACAGCAAAAAAACCACCCCCACCAAAACCATTAATAACAAACCTCCTAGTTTTATGAAACTCCCCTCATATATATAATTTATACAGGATTTCATTTTATTTGGACTCTTCCAGTTCCCAGCTCACACCTGGGACTCAGAAGGGATCAACAACCCACCACACTCCGGGAAGTGTGAGTGTTATCCCGTACTCACGTGGACCTTTTTTTTGCCCTCCCTTACAGCACATTCCTTACCCAACCACTGCTTCATGCCTCCACCATCATCAATTTTGCCAAATGCTTTGGGATCCTTCGAAGTAGAAAGTGATTCTGCCAACTCTAAGGGCTGGGAACTCGGGGATATTAGGAAAAGTACGGCAGGACTGTTTAATGGCTGCAAACTTAATGAGCAAACGCAGCACTTCCTTTGACCTCAAAAATCACTTTTTAGGATAAAAGAGAGGAGGTCTTAAAACAAAACAAAAAAAGAGCAAGATGAAATGCTTCAACCAATGGCACTGCCGCATGGAGCCTGTTCCTTAGCATCCCGGAGCAGATGTGCTGCACTCAAAATGTCTTTGTCTATTAAAACTGTGTCAGCTTCAGAGACTCCAAAACTCCCTGTGGCATAAACAGAATTTCTAATGAACAGCTGCAGGATACAGGAGTAGCCGCGCAAAACGCAGCTGCCGAGATCATTTTCTTTGCTGCTCTCTCAGCACCTTCCCTCTGCTGCCCCAGTCCCACCTTCCCCCCATTTGGGTCTCTCCTGTCCTCCCTCTCCCACGACCCCACTGCCTCGCTGGGTCTTCTGCACCCTCCACACGATGAGCTCTGTCACTTTAGTTCCTCCGTGTCCTTCTTCATACCTCCCTGTGACCCACCTCCAGCCTCCTTCTTCACAGCTATCACCTGTGTCCAGTTCTGGGCCCCCCAGTTCAAGAAGGACAGGGAGCTGCTAGAGAGAGTCCAGTGGAGGCTACAAAGATGCTGAAGGGGCTGGAGCATCTCTCTGCTGAGAAAAGGCTGAGAGACCTGGGGTTGTTCAGCTGGAGAAGAGCAGACTGAGAGGGGATCTCATCGATGCTGAGCAATAGCTAAAGGTGAGGGGATGGGGCCAGACTCTCATCAGGGGTGCCTGGTGACAGGACAAGAGGGAATGGGCACAAACTGGAACACGGGAAATTCCATCTCAACACATTGAAAAACAGCTTCCCTGTGAGGGTGGCAGAGCCCTGGCAGAGGCTGCCCAGAGAGGTGCTGGAGTCTCCTTCTCTGGAGACATTCCAACCCCACCTGGACACGTTCCTGTGGGACCTGCTCTGGCAGGGGGTTGGAGGAGATGATCTCCAGAGGTGCCTTCCAAGCTCTCCCAGTCTGGGATTCTGTAAGGAGCAGCAGTTTGAGAGCAGACAGCCAGCAATGGTTTCCTCTATTGATATTTATAATTTCCAAAGTCTGTGAGCGTCGCTCATCTCCCCCGACTGCATCTCGCGGTGCCTGCGCATCTCCTGGTCCCCCCATGCAAGCCCTTGAGCGCTCTCACACCTCCCCAGCCTCTGCTGCTGTTTTGCCTGCTCACACCAAGAAAGTGAAAAAGGGAGAAATAAAGGGGAAAAAAACATTATCACGCCAGACCCTGTAATTCCACAGAACATGAGCAATCCTCGGGGAAGGATTCAGCCGGAGTAAATTGAAACCCACTAATAGGGCTTTTAGCTTCGATGCTGCCCTCGAGGCCAAGGCACCAAAGCATGACTCCTTGTGTGAGCTGGTTTATTTGTTATTTTGAAACCAAAAGTCTGTCTGTCAAGCATACAGCCTGGTTCGAAGGCACTTCCTAACTGCTCTCCCGAACCTAACGGTGTCCTGTGAGCTGGCTGGAGAAACAACTGGAATCATTGTTAATTTAGTAACGGCCCCTGCGATGCTCAGCGCTGTACTCGGAGGAAAATACCCTCTTTTCTCTCAGTGTAGCCCCAACAAGTACTTCTGGGAACACCAGCGCAAATGAAGCCTGAATTCTTACTACTTGATGCCTCCAATCTTCCACGGGGTTCTCCAATAACCCATAAAGAGCCTCAGTTTCCTATTTTCAGGACACTTAGAGGGAGTTAATGCTTTGGTGAGCTCTGTCCCTCCAATAGGAGTGAAAACAGCTGAGAGGCTGAGGAGTTATTGGAATTCTAATGGATAAGAGCAGATGCTAAAGTCTCATTTTACTAGAAGACTCTAACAACATTAAAGACCATGTAATGCTAAGCAATAGTCTCTTTTTAAATAAAACCTTATTAACTGGTATCGAAAACACAGGCCAGCTAAATACTTTGTGACTTTGAGGCAGTCTGTCTGACGTGCTCACGTAACGTCCAAATGCTTTAGCTCTTCAACCACTGCAATGACTGGTGAGACTGGTGCCAGCGGTGTAAACCAGCCAAGCTTTTGCAAAGTTAATGGCTTAACAGCTTCCCTGGATCGGCAGCAGGACAAGACAAGAGGAAACAGCCTCAAGTTGTGCCAGGGGAGGTTTAGGATGGATATTGGGAACAATTTCTTCCTGGAAAGGGCTGTGAAGCCTTGGCAGAGGCTGCCCAGGGCAGTGGTGGAGTCCCCATCCCTGGAGGGATTTCAAAGCCGGGCAGACGTGGTGCTGAGGGACACGGGTCAGTGGTGGGTTTGGGCAGCGTTGGGTTGATGGTCGGATTCGATGATTTGAAAGGTCCCTTCCAACCTCCACAATTCCACGATTCTGTGTGCAGGCCAGATCTTATTCAGAGTTGACAGGGCTTCAAACAGTAACATCACTAATGCACTTTCCTGGCCCACAAGGAAAAACTCACAGAGAAACTGTGTGCCATGGATACTCTGGATTGCCCCAGTAATCCTCACCATGCCCAGTCCCACCTGCCCAGTCACAACAGAAGGTGAAGAGAATCCAAATGCTAGCTGAGGGGGTACATTTGGGAAGGCTAAAGATATTTTGGCAAGGACATGCCAGGCTTAAAAATACTCCAGGCAGAAATCTCCACCACACAACAGCTATTTTTGCTGGGTAAGTGGGGCCAAATGTCCTCAGAGCAATCTCAGGACCGGGCAGTGGGATGCTCTGCCAGCACAATGCTCGTGCAGATGAAGCAATTGCTTCCAGCACAAGCTGCTGTCTCCCAGCCCTCATCCCAAAGATGAGACCACTTCCAACTCACACCAGCTTCAGGAACGGTTTGCAGAACGGATGCTGAGGGGTCCTAATGGGCCAGGAAGCCACAAAGGTCTCTTCTGGCCATTTGCAGACAGAAGAGGAAGGCCCAGCTCCTCTCATGCTCTGCCATCTCTCTCCCATCTCAGTGGCTTGAGCCATAAATGGCACAAAAACATTGCAAGGGACAGCACAGCCTTGTCCCTTTTAGGCTTAATGGCACAATAGGCTGGCAAGTGGGTGAGTTAACTATTGCCATCCCCTGCAAAAAAGCTGCCTGTGTCCAAAGTAAATGCCTGATGTTCAGCCAAGGGAAGGGGAGAGGCCCCCAGTGGCTGGGAAAGCTGCTCTTGGACCTGGGCTTTGAAGGGCTCAGTGCCACAGCCACCAACTCCATGGCGACCGTGCCCTGCAGACAGACACAAAGGCATCGGCTCGGAACAGAGTCATTAAGGTAGCCACAAAATTCACAATTCCATTTGACCACTGCATAGAATCCAATAAAAATAATAAAAACCAACCAGGATGGCTATATTAGATCAAACCAACGACCCATCCACTTCCACCCCTCAACTCCTGAGTGCTCATTTCCACCTGCTTTGGTGCCAAATACTCATAAATCAGTGTCACAGAACAGCTTATTCAGAACAATTTTCTGCTAACCACTAGCAAACAGGAGTGCCATGAGCCCTTGAAGAACAGAAGCTGCCCACCACAATACTTTTTTGAAGCAATTGATCATGTACATTCTCATCTGTACAAAGTCTGAACTCCTGAAAAAAGGAAAGGAGAACCGTATCAAGCACTTGTTTTCATGGCTTCTTGCAGCCGTGAGTTCCACAGCTGAGCTCAACAAGTGATTTCCTCTCATCAGCTTCAATTATAAACCCTCCTAATTGAGCCTGTGCCCTGTTCTATAGCGTTAGTGATGGGCACAACAGGACTCTCACCCCACACCCAGAACAAGAGAGTAAGAAAGCCACCAGAACAAGACCTGCCACCTTACCTTCCCTAAGCTGTCTGACACCCTGCCACACGCTCCTGTCTGATCCAGGCCTTTTTTTTTTTTTCAATCCTTGCGACCCTCGGGGTTGGCAGAGAACTAGAAATATAAGGATCCTACTGCCAAGGGATAATTTCAGCATAAATTTGCATTTCTGCTATTGTCTTCTCCTTCCTGATGGACATCCTGCTTCCCCAGTTCACTCCTCTTGTGGAGCAGCCCTCCCTCGCTTTTATCCAACGTTCTCTCTAACATCTATGTTCTGTTTTCATTCCAGTCATTTCCTAAATTTGTGTCGAGTTTCTTTTTTTTTTTTTGCTTTTAATTGCTCTCAATATGTCACTCTATATTACTCAAAGGCAGATTTATTTAAATGTGTCAATGCTGTTGCTTAGCAGATCTGACCGTGCTTTACCATTTCAGCCTGCCTTCAGAATCACGCGCTCCTGAGCCCAGTGCTCCCCAGCAAGTCTGGATCAGCAGGAAATTTGAGGAAAATAAAAATAAGCCCAAGTCTAAAGGCAGTCCACTGGCCCACAGAGGAAAGCTTCACTAGGGATCCTTACAAAAACCCAAACCACCACCAAAAAACACCGCAGAAGAAGAGGATTTGTGCCAAAAAAGCCCACCCAATTTTTCTTCTCACTCAGGAAGCAGTATGAGGTGCTATTTGTCTTCCATTTTCTACCTTGTACCCACGAGCTTCAATAGGAGCCCATCAAGTAAATGATCATCAAGAGCTTGGAAAAGAGTCCTAATATGGAGCTAATGTGAGCTTTCCCCAAGCAACAAGCTAATTTTAGGTAATGGCCTTCAACCACTCTATAGAAGGCCTGGAAGACCCAGGTGAGAGCATGTTCTGACCTTTGAAATTAGACTTGGGTCTTTGCTGCGAGAGAGAAGATAATGTGCAACTAAATCACACACACTGTTTTCTGCTTGGGCTTTTCAAGCTCTCCAGCCAGCAATGGTGTAGGTTTAGTTGTTCCCCCCCTGGACTCCAGCTCACCCAGTTGCAGCCAAGTAACCAGAGTTTCTGATGGTTCTGCACAGCCTTGGCAAGCTCCGAACACCGATTCAGCGAGAGGCAGAAGCTGTCCCAAAAGGCTTAGGAAAAAGCCTAAGTGAAAATGCAGAAAATGTCACCCTTCTGCAACCCACTGAAGCAGAACAAACCCAAAGGAATTGCCCAAGAGCACACCACAACCTGCTGCACTGGCCACTAACAGATGTCGAGTCTTCAGAATATTCATCCAGGGGTCAAACCATGATGTCGTCTCCGTGGGATTGTCTCCACTCGAGGTGTATTTCACATGTTGCCCCCAAATGACTCTGCTGCCCCCAAACCTCCAGCTCAACCACAGAGTCACAGAATGAGTTGGGTTGGAAGAGACATTTAAAGGCCATTGTGTTCCAACCCCCCCTGCCCTGGGCAGGGACACCTCCCACCAGCCCAGCTGGCTCCAAGCCCCCTCCAACCTGGCCTTCAAATCCTCCAGGGATGGGGCAGCCACAGCTTCTCTGCGCAACCTGGGCCAGTGGTTCCAGTCATCAGCCTGCATAGAATCATAGACCCCTTCAGGTTGGAAGAGACCCTTGGGATCATGGAGTCCAACCATCAGCCCCACTCTACACATTCCTCCCCTACACCACATCCCCCAACACCACATCTCAATGGCTCTTCAACACACTCAGGGATNGCCGGGTTGGTTTAGGAGGAATTAACTCCCATAAACTGATGCCACCAAGACAGTCTCCAGCAGCTGCTGATTCCAGACTGGGACTGTAAATCACACCCAAAAAACAGGTTCACAACCTCGGGAACCGATACCACAACCTGAGACAGCCCAACCGGAGACAGAACTTGCAGCAGGACCTGCCAGAACGGCGGCTGGTGGCTTTCCCAAAATAACTCAGTTCCCTTCCTGCGGTGCCCCGTGTCCGTTTACTTACAGCCACCTAAAAATAGCCCTTCCCATTGGGATCAATGAAGAGAGCTGAGAGAAATGAAAGATGCTCATCACTCCCCACACAGGCCAGACTAGAGGAGATAAAATACTCTCGCAAGGCAGCGCAGGGAACAATCCCGCGCTGGCCCCCAGAGAGCCAGCTGGATGGGCCTAATGATTCTTCTCCAGCAACAGCTGCGATGGAGTTCATTTCCATTTTGGGTGATTAAAAAGAAAGAGACGGATAAAAGGGAGAACAAAAAGTCCAAGATTTCAAAAGGGGCTAAAAATAAACCAGTTTGCTTTCGCTCGGCACCCCACCTTGACAGCACTTCATACGTGACAGCCAAGACGCAAGTAATTTAGAGGCAGGGAAACTGAGGCACGGGAACGTTCAAATTGCCAACTCAATCACCAATAAAATGGACAGGAGGAGCAGGTTTAAAGGGCAGGAGTTCCTGACACACCTTCCTGTCTTCACACCATGAGACCCCTCTCTATTTGTTCTTCATGGAGCCGACGTAATTGTTTCCATTGCCTGGGAAAGGGAAATCGATGCGGAAGAGTTCAGGGGCTCCTCACGAGGAGTTACAGTCCATTTAGCTGATAAAAGTAAACTGGTTTTGCAGAGCCTGTCCACACCTCCCGAAGAAAAAGCACTTTCTCCAAACTCAAGCACACTGGTTTAGCAGCAGGATGCCTGAAATTAATCCCTTTATTTAAACACTAACAACTTGAAGCGTCTCTAAGCAATTGTTAAGGCTTTATTAGCTCAGGCAATGAAAGCCCCCGAGCAGCCAAGTCACGACGAAGCCAAGGTTATCTGCAGTAAGTTTCCAAGCATTAACTTTGACAACACAAACTCGCTCTTCAGAGTATTTGTAAGGCAGCAGGAGGAATAAAGAGGACACTAACCCAACTCGAAAGGCAGCGCTCACCCTGCCCAGATGCCGGCACAACATCGTGCTACCAGCAGAAATCCCAAGGCAGGGATGGATGAAGCAAACCCTCCTGGAAGCCATTCCCATGGCCAGGAAGGGCAAGATTTGGGGACAGCACAGATGGACTGTGGGCAAACTGCACCTCACCCACCTGATTGTCTTCTCTGACCAAGTGAGTGGCTTGGTAGATGAGCGGACAACCCTTCATGTTGATTACCTTAACATCAGCAAGGTTTTCTGATGTAGTCTCCTATGACCAGACATAAAGGGGGTGAACTAATAACTGGAGCCAGAGCCCATAAAGATGTCAGACCCTCCATCTCATCGACGATCAAACCTCAACAGGACAAAGCCCTGAGCAACCTCATCTACCACCTTTGTGGTCAGCTTTACTCCAAGCAGGACATCAGACTAGAGTCCTCCACAGGTTCCTTCCAACCTACTTGTTCTACGAGTCAAAGAAATGCCGAAAAGAAGGTGGAAGTCTTTATGGAGATAATTGAACTAGCTAAAGCTCTAACCTGTAATAAAAATAACTCTTCATAAGTTCTTCCTTGAACTGATGACGTGGTGAGAGGGGGAGGTCTCCCAGCACACTGTGCTTCCGTTTCTCTCATGTTTACAACTTGGCAGAGGAATGTATCTGTGAAATTAAGACACATCTACCACTTTCACGTTATAATTCAAGGTGCTTTAGTGGTGTCTTATGATGTAATACCTGTAGGAGGTGATAAACACTCATGAGAGCAACACTGTGAGATTAAATGGGTTGGGCTGATGTTAAAAGACATTCTACGAGTTGTTCTTTTAAGGAATCCTGTGCTCAACCACTGTATTATCGTTTCCCCAGATCCTTTCATGTTACCAGCACACAGAGAGTGTGAACATCCCAGACTGGGTCCTGTCTGGTTGCTTTAGTGGGAGGAAAAAAGAATGGATCAGATGCTGCCTTTGAAATCCAAGTTTCAACCCCCAAGTTTTGGGGTTTTTTTTTACAAATGTTTACTGTTACTAGAAAGTGTAAGTGTTGAGTTTCACCAAAATGGAAAGCTCCTCTCAGGCTGGTTTTCCTTTCACCTTACCCTAACAGCTGTCTTGCCAAAACCCATAGAAGGCAGCTATCCATAGTTCCACACATTTGGAATGGGCTTCAAGTGCAGAGTAAACTTCTCACCCTTACTACGGCCTTGTAAGGCACACAGCTGCCTTCCTCACTTTGCTGGTTCTCAAAAAAGCCACCAAACCCACAAGCTGCTGGTTTTGCTGACCAGTGTCACTCCACTTAGTGAATAGTGAACATCAGCAACCTTCAAGGACACAGTATAACACACTGGAGTGCAAATCACAAGTGCTGCTTGCAGGTCCCTTAAATGCTCTAAGCTCCTCTGCTGAACAGCCATTTAAGTGCTGATAAAGTCACTTTTAGATTATTTTCATAGAACCGAAGGTCAGCAAACAATTTTGTAATTAAGACTGTCGCATAATTCTCAGCCTGATACATAACTCAAGCCTGGTCTGTTCAGTGGAGTGGGAGGAAAGGGGTGTGCTGCCCATTTTGAGGTGTGACGTGCCCTGTGGGGTCACCAGGCCTTGGGGACAGATTGCTCAGAGCCATGTCTTGCAGCAGAGTATGTTTTGCAGCCCCTCCAAGCCCTGGCTACCCCTCTCCAAGCCCTGGCCATGTGACAGAGTTGGCTTCTGTGTGTCCCTCTATATTGGACAACTCCTCCAGCTTCACCAGCTCAGAAGGTGCCTCTTTGCACATGAAGAGTGAGCAGTCGCACTGACCCCTTCTCAGCAACCCATCCCTGCATCTAAAATGCTTCTGATTCTTCAAAGTGAACACACATCTTGGCCAAAAAAAGGGGGTCTCTGATACAGGGAGGTCATTCTAATATCAACCAGTGGAGGGCAACCACAGCCACAATCAACAACCAGCATCCTACTGCCTGATGAAAATGTTTTAAAGAAGCACTTTCTTCCCATTTCCAACCATCAGAAGAGCTTAAGTGTTCTGTCTTTCCCATTCTGCCCTACTTCTGCCTATGCCCCTCCTTATGACACTTCCAACAGCAGATTATATTCACCTGAAATCAGGCAAAGGAGAACTTAAATTCCTTAGTTTCCCTGCTCAGCAGAGGTTCTGCTCTTCTCCCCAAAAAGGAGAAGGACCAGCCAGGCTTTCAGAAGTGAAGCACACGCAGCTGAAAAGCAACACTTTCCCCCTTGTATTTTAGCAGGTAGCTACAGGGAGAAGATCACTGGAAGACTTTCACCACTTTTTTGCCTTTCCTCCCTCCCCCCAGATATGAGGCTTGAGCTGCAGTAGGAGGAACAGATTGGCAGGTGGCAGGTCTTCAGCAAACACAACTCTTACCCAGCCAAGCAATACAGAGAGGATATAAAGGAGAAGGCAGGTGAAGGCTGGACCATGCAGATAACCCGTGGTGTTTCTAACTCCCAAAAGCCAGACTGGAGCGGCACATCCCTGCTTTGGATGGCTGCTTCCTTCATGGTAGCCAGAGCCGAAAGGCCAAAGCAAGCTGTGACCTTCAGAGGCTCGAGAAAACAGCAAGCCAAATCAAACAGTGCTTCAGCCAGAGCTAATCCAATAGCGGCTGTTTGAAGAGGGGCAGTGTTTTGGTACAAAGGCAGGTCGAACATCAATAATTCTGAAGTCCAGCCCATGTAGATCTCAAGCAAATAGAAAGCAAATTACTCCTTTTCCTTCATCGCCCCGGCAAGCTGAGACCCCCTTCCGCAGCCCAACCAAGCCTGGCCGTGCCCTAAGCAAACCCCAGCAGGAGCAGAGTCTTCAGCTGAACACATAACCCCATGAGCTGGTTGGGACAAGGTGGTGGCTGTGTCTGTGTGCCACAGAGCTGAGGAGAACACAGCACTCACAGCTGGTAGTTTGGGCACCAGAAGCCAAGAAACTGCTTGTGAACTGGCTATAAATAGCAAAGGGACCGGGGATATTTTCTCCCTCTTGCCTGCTCACACAAAGCCTTCGGAGCCCTGATCCAGCCTGTTCTGATCGTTCTCATTGTTCAAAATAAAGAGGAGATGGAGGGGAAAGGGTTTGTCCAGGAGAGCCCAACCACCGTGATTTTTGTACCTGTGGGGCAGGATATCGCGCACGTTAACGCCATTCCTCAGTGCTCGGCCGGGAAGCACAGGGAAAGGCGGGTGTTTGCAGGAGAAGCTCCGGGTGAGTCAGCTCTTCAGCCTCTCCTTTCTCCCCAGCAACGTTTCAACACAGGGGTGAGACACAGGGACTCACCCAGAAAATGAAATGGAAAGTCAACAACCCAATCACCTCTGATTTTGAAGGATACTCATTTCTTCATCACCATTATGTTCTGCTGTAAAAGTCACTTTATGATCTCGGCTACTCTGGGGTGCTCTTGCATCATCACCTGAAAAATCACCTGTTGATAAACAACTATTAAGGGGGGAAAAAAAGGGCAAACAGAAACCAGTGCTTGTCCTTTGGCCTCCAAAGGATCTTCTGCACTCAAACCTGGTTTGGCCACACCATGCCATAGCATTCCTTCACCGTGTGCCAGTAAAACACTATGGCTTTCCAGCCAGGGGTGGTTTTCAATGTCATTATCACTGGAAAAAGAGGAAAGACAGGCTCTGTGGTTTTGGCACGGACTGCCGTGGCCCCAAGGCTGAGCCAGTACATCTGCCAGCCCTCTGCTCTCATGTCCAGCTGGTGTAATCCAGCCCCTTTTGTGCTTTTAAACTTTCTCACTTTTCTGAATACAGTGCTTACATCTGACCTGCCTCACAGGTTCAGGTCATAGAACAGTTTGGTGGGAAGGGACCTTAAAGACCATCCACTTCCAACCCCCTGCCCTGGGCAGGGACACCTCCCACCACACCAGGGGGCTCCAAGCCCCCTCCAACCTGACCTTCAACCCCTCCAGGGATGGGGCAGCCACAGCTTCTTGGGGCAACCTGGGCCAGGCTCTCACCACCCAGTTCCTGGCCCACATCTAGGGATCATGTGGGCCAATGCTAGCCAGCCAAGGCCACCGCTGTTGGGTTGCAGCCTGAGCAAGGGAGCCCCAATGCCCAGGAGCATCCCCCTCTTGCTCCACAGTGACCAGGATCTCGGCCCTGAGCTGTGTGTCTCGGAGCAGAGCCTGGGCTCAGCAGCCCCCGGCTGGGGAGGGCTGTGCAACACTGCCATTACCCTCCTTCACAGCGTTTAATAACAAATAAACACCCATGAAACACTTGGGAAGGGTTCCTATTTCAACACGTACAAAGGAGACATTGAAGTGACAGGGAACTTCACTTCCCACCTTTTGAGAGGATAATACAAACCAGCAGAGCAGAAAGAAATCCAAAACATCGTTTATCAAAGCAGCAACAGAATTTTCTGTCAAAGGAGCGATTTCACCACGAGGATGCTCTTGGCATGGGCGGATTCATGGCAAAACAATGAAGCAAGGCAGATGATGTACGATCGTTTCCTTGCACAGAGCGCAGAAAAGCTTCCAGAAGCTTTATAAAAATTAGAGCTGCTTATGTTCAACAGCTGAAATGAAAAAGGTGGGGAAGGAGAGCTTCCCCCGTGCAGCTCTCCAGGAGCAGAGATGATTGTACTCAGCGGGAAACAACGCTATTCCTCAGGTACCCTCGGCCCCTTCCCTCCCCACCGAGCCGCAGGCACCGGGGAAGCTCAGCAATTTGTGGAATTGGGTCCTTGCTTTTGTCCCTCTCGCCTCCCCACGTCCTCCCCGTGACACACACCGATGGAAAGGCCGAGGATAACACACCAATTAGGTTATTTGAAGCCTCTCTCCCAGCTACTCTAAATGCAGGCGCGTGAAGCAGCAGGATTCCGCCGGTGACATTTGGACCACAAATGAAGTCCCCAAGAGTAATAAACAATCAGGTAAAGAAATCTGGAAAGAAATTACCCAGCACACCTCATCTTCTCAGCCCCCATGAGATCCATAGAAAATGTGTTAATGCATCTGATTATGATCTAAATTATGTACAGAGGCTCCTGCCAAGCACTCTGTGAAGTTTCTTTATTGTTAAGTTGAAAGCTGTTTAAGAATGGTCCAGTCATCATGTTTCAAATTAGATTTGGGGAAAAGCATTTGCCTACTTTATTGCTGGCTCAGAACAGGGGGTTGCAGGAGAAGGTCAATGTGTGGTTTTTCTCTGCTGAAGAAGGAGCAGAAGTGGTGACAGAGCAAGAGAAGAGTCAGTCAGACCTACTCTCATAACCTGAGCTGCATGGCTTTACTGTATACACACAGGCCAATAAATAGCTATAGTTTCAGCTTTCTACTTGTTTTTTTTCCTCCAAAAGGAGGGGTAACAACAGCAAGGCTTTCTCATGCACATGTTCCATGGAACTCTGGATGAAACTCTTTTTGAAAATGAAGAGTTTGATAAGAATGGCTTGCAAAACATCCCTCAGGACTTTCCCCGTGCTGACCTGTTGCTTACGGCCTCACCAGCCACCCCTGGGCTGCATCCCCAGCAGTGTGGCTGCAGGGCTGGGAGGGGGATCCTGCCCCTCTGCTCTGGGGAGAGCCCACCTGGAGCACTGTCTCCAGCTCTGGCATCCTCAGCACAGGAAGGACATGGAGCTGTTGGAGCGGGGCCAGAGGAGGCCCCAGAGATGCTGGGAGGGCTGGAGCCCCTCTGCTGGGAGGACAGGCTGAGAGAGTTGGGGGGTTTCAGCCTGGAGAAGAGAAGGCTCCNAGCCACCTGGTGTGGTGGGAGGTGTCCCTGCCCAGGGCAGGGGGTTGGAATGAGATGATCTTTAAGGTCCAGTCCAACCCAAACCATTCAGTGATTCTGTGATTCTATTACTCTGCCACCAAATCTTTGTGTTCCGTGGAGGCAGATAAGAAGGCTGCTTTTCTCCCCAGTAGGCTGTACCAACATTGGAGCTTTTGAAACAAAAATATTACAGAAAAAAATAGATACACACCTGCCAGGTGTGTAATTCAATACATACAAGCTCAGGAGAGCACCCCCAGTTTTACACAGCAGCCCAAACAACTCCACTTGTAGGTGAAACTCCCTTTCCCCAAGCTGTGTTTTTATCTCCTGCCGGCATCTGGCCGAGCCTTCCCTGCACTGCTCAGCATCTCCTTCCCACCACATTGCTGGTCTCCCCAGTTTGCAGCAGAGCCAAGGTCACCTTGCTCAGAAGGGCTGGGTTTTTTTAAAAGGGGGGTCAGAAGAGCTGGTGGGTCCCCATATATTAAAGATCTTCTGTCTATTACCTCTGCCCTTCCAAATACAGAGCTCTAGCAACAGCTGCATACATTTGGACTAAGCAAGGCCCTATGGAGAACAGCATATAAAAGCTCTGTATTTTAATCTTATTTTGCTCTATACATGCATATAGATACATACATATATATATATATATATGCCAGGTAACTGTCTGAACTTCCTTCCATGGTGCACAACTCATCTTCACATAGGGCTTAACACTTCATATTCAGCACCATAGTGTCCAGCATTTGAAGGTATCAATCCCACCCAACCCCTCTGGTACGTCAAGACGGTCATTTGAGATGCACAACAACTGTTGGACACATTTAATATTGCTCCTCAGGATGCCCTTAGAAGTTAAGCATCAGAAATCCACACTTAAGGGCAAGCCTCTTGCTCGGCCTGTGTGCTTACAGCCCACATTCCACCTCCAAACACCTCAAGTCAGGCAACAAAGAAAACAGAATGCAGAGACGGAGGCTGATATTAAGCCTAATTGTTGAAGTGGGAGGTCCATGGCCTACCTTTTAGCATTTATTCCTGAAAACATCCACTAGGCAACAAGGTAATTATGCCAGTGACCAAAACTCCCACCCGTGGTGAAACTGAGCCCAAACATAAAGACCAAACTCGGGAACTAGAGATGCAAAACTCTGCCTGGGCCAGCCCTCATTATCAGCAGATCTGCAGGAAACGAGGGATCAGAACTACCATTTCTAGCCACCACGGTAACACAGTGGTTTGAACACCCAAAAAACCCTTTCATGTAGCATGCCAGGCTGGATCCCAGCCAGCCAACAGCACTGCTTTAAAAGGAAGCATTTATCTCTAGAAACACTTACTCAACAAGATGCTAGGTGCTTGAAAATAAAGCCTTCGCTAAACAACCAGGTTTTAACCTGAAATTCTGCACGTTGGCATTCTCTTCTGCTGCAGGTAAGACCGATTCCCTTAGACAGCATGCTGATTTTCTCTCTTTCTCTCCTTTTAAGAAAACTAAAAAGGAGAAATTTTCTCTTTCAGTTTAACTTTGAGGCAAGATGGAAGACCACAGCCTGGCCTCAAAGACATGAGATCTTTTGAACTCCAAGTCAGCAGGCTCTCACAGGAGCTGAGCTCGAGGGCTGCTCTGGAATAAATCAAAAAGGATTTACTCTTTCACTGGAATAAGGCAGAAAAAACCCCACCCTTAGATGAAGAGATATGTGTTTGGGTGTGGGGAGACAGCTAACAGGTTAAACCAAACCAAATAAATAAATAAGCAACTTAAAGAGTGCCAGTTGGGGCCAGTCCTTTTTCAGTGATGCCCAGTGACAGGACAAGAGGGGACAGCAGAGGAACACAAAGATGCTGAGGGGCCTGGAGCATCTCTGTGCTGAGGAAAGGCTGAGGGACTTGGGTGTGTTCAGTCTGGAGAAGAGAAGGCTGAGGGGGATCTGATCAACCCCTAGAAATACTTCAAGGGGGGGTGTCAGGAGGATGGGGCCAGGCTTTTCTCAGGGGTGCCCAGGGACAGGACAAGAGGGAACGGGCACAGACTGGAACAGAAGAAGTTCCCTCTCAACATGAGGAGGAACTTGTTCCCTGTGAGGGTGGCAGAGCCCTGGCAGAGGCTGCCCAGAGAGGTGCTGGAGTCTCCTTCTCTGGAGACATTCCAACCCCACCTGGACACGTTCCTGTGGGACCTGCTCTGGGTGGGACCTGCTCTGGCAGGGGGTTGGAGGAGATGATCTCCAGAGGTCCCTTCCAACCCCAGAGCATTCTGTGATTACGGCTTGATTGCCTCAATCCCTTAAACTAAACACTATCCTGCACGGTTGGATTTCCTGGAGGAAATCACCAGCGCCGTTGCTAAGTCAGCTGGAAGCAGTTCAACTCAAGAATATCAGGAGCAGATGCTCCAAACGTGACACACAAGGACACAGGGCTCCTGAAGAAATCTTTTGACAGCAAGTCAAAACAGGGGCTTGAACTGGTCACATGTCATTAGAGAGGCAGCTGTGATTTTTTCACAGATTAGTGAAGTTCAAGGCCAAAAGGGACCTTGAGAGCACCTTGTCTGCTTCTTGCTGCGTCACAGGCCATTACACTTCATCCAGTTTTTCCAGAGTTAGATCCAGCAGCCAAATCCCAACTTGGATAACTGTGACAGCTCCCAGGAACAATCCATGTGCTACTTCCACTCGAAAACACAGGCTGCCAGAGCAGCTTTGTGTAGGATTCAACTGCCTCTCAGTGTCCTTGTGTCCCTTTGCCAGCAAACGCCGCTCCCTGGCAGAGGCAGAAGCAACTCACTGCTCCAGCCACTTTGCTTCAACACTTGCCACCTCTGCTCAAGCCCAAATTCGTCAGCAGTTTTGACAGTACCTTGGAGTTTGGCTGAAGAGCTCAGTGCAGGGCGCTAAATCCCATCCTCTGGCTTTGTTACAGGAGTGAGAGGAGAACTGGAGAAGGAGAAACGGTGCTGCAGCCTCTGCAGTGATGTGGCCTGCGCTGCCCTGCCAGCCACACACCCCCTAAGAGCTGTGCACGGACTAATCCTTACACGGTGAATCTACCCTGGTTACAAAGCCTTTTGGGACGAGCATCTGCCCAACGAGCGATGCTAAAGAAGAATAATGTTCAGGTCATGCAGGCAGTTTCAGAGCCCAACACCTCCTGCTGAGCTGTGTGGAGGGATTCAGATCCCCAGGCACCCAGACACTGAGCCGACCATCAGTGACATCCAACACCGCTTTTAAAATCAGAATTTAAGCTGCTGAAATCAGAATATTGTGAAACAGCACTTCTTCACCTGCAGTTCTGCCAACAGCATTCGGCTAAAACTTTCAGCAAATAATAGATGATTTACAAAAACCAGAGTTGATGGCCAAAAACATACAAGGGGCTTGATGAAGACCCCACGGGTGACACTGCACTGGTGCTGCCCAACTTTTACAAGCTTCCCCCGTCTCGCCGTTACTTTAACTTGACCCTGGGGAGAAGGGAGAGTTGCTAGAAGAGGGCAGAGACATTTTGGGGGACCCTGCTAAAATACAGCAAGGGAAGAAGTAATTCAGTACCAGGCACAGAGCAGACTGACACTGCTTTACCTCCTGCACCTCGGCTCGGCTCCGTCGAGCATCACACAGCGACTCCTTCACCGCTCTTCTTCTTTCTCCCAGCGCTGATCTCAGGGGTTCTGCCTCTTGTTTAATATAGAAACACAAACAAAATTACCCATCGCCTAGAGGCATCGTGCAAGAGAAGCTGCCTATTAGCACATTGGCTAAAAACACTCCTTCCAGGCCATCTCCAAAGAGATGAGAGACTCACGACGCGGTGGGCTTTAAGGCTGAAAGCTCCCATGGGCTTGACAATCTGGGCTGCTGAGGGGTCTCAGAGCCTGGAGAACACTAGCTGAGGCACAGGATTTGCCCCAGTGCAAAGGACACCTCCTTGGGTGCTACGATGCCTGGAGCAAGGAGCCATACCCTCAGTGCCTGCAAGTTCCTCAACACAGCAGAGACTCCCTTTTTACTCCAGGGCATCTGGAATAAAAAGCAAGCTGGCCAGAATTCCCCAAGCAAAGTTCTGAGGACCTGGACGGCTGGTCATGAGCCACTTCTGTTGTGGGAACACCAGGAAAATCAACTCTGAGCCTCCCCTACCTGTATTTGATGTTTTGGCTTACAAGGGCAGTAGGGACACTTCCAGGGGCAGCCAGGAAGGACACTAAAGATGCTCTTGGTTGTCCCTGTCACTGACTTGACAAATAACCTTGACTCCACAAAACCTTGGCCCATCACCTGAAGCTGGGGATGAAGATACTTGGCTTCATAAGAGCCAGTACAAGCGACAGCAGCAGAACTGCAGTGGTAAATGGTCAGAACTCTACAAACGCTGCTGCTGACACCTCTCTTTAACAAGAGAACCTGGAAACAGGTTATTTCAAATCCTTTGTAGCTAAAAGGGATGAGATGTGGGTCACCAGCTCTGTGGTCCATCAGCTCAAAGCCAGTTTTGCAGGTGTCCTTGGCTCCCTTCACAGAAAACATTTCTACTACAACACCTGGCAACTGATAGCTCTGAAGTCACAAGTATTTGACAAACCAAAGACAAAACCCCATAAAATAAAATCAACTACTTTGTTCCCTAAGTGCCAATGTCAAAGGGGACCACTGCGAGCCACCCAGTCTGACCTGCTGCATGACATACCACGAGCTTCACCCGCCACATCCACCCTCAAGTAACTCACTATGATTTTTTCATCCAGCCTTTTCCCCGGCTCAAATCCTCCCTCCCACAAGCTTCTGCTGCAAACAACTGTCTGATCCCAGCAGCTAAACACCCAGAAAACCGAAATAAAAGAAAATACCTTTTGCTACCCAAAGCCAAAGGCTGCAGGGCCGTTGTTCAGAGGGTGAGGTCTTTGCTGTAGGTGGCAAAAGCCCTGCTCCTCAGGGCCTTCGCCCTCCTACGCAGCCTTTTGGGCAGCCATGGTTTCGGTGGCCGGTACAAGCGGAGTGTCCCCAGCCTTTCTCCTCCCACCCCTGCTCTTACTAATGCCTTCCACACTCCCAGCCTCTCACGCAGTCCCAGCTCTGCTGCCGATCCCAGCAGGGAGCCAGTGCTGGGCTCCGGTGAGGAGACTGGCAGCTGCTGATAAAGGCTGCCACCATCCTCCTCATTTCGGGTAGCAAAATGCTTCCCAAGCACCTACATCTCTGGGCTACGAAGAAAGAAAAGTATCGTGAACGTGGCTCCTCTCTCTCTCAGCAAACTGCAGGACGTGGCACGTTTCCATCTGCACAAGGGCTACCAGATGTTTGCAGAGACGAGAATTAACAGCCCCGACCCCTCTACCCCTTGCTCCTCCCCCGATTGCAAAGCTCTTTCCAGAGTTCTCCAGAAATCCCCAGGGAAGATGTTACTCAACAGCCGCAGCTGAGGATTTCATTTCAACACGCCCCACAACACACTCGCTCCGACGCTCACCCACACCAGGCAAACCCAGCATCTGTGCACAACCCACCCTGGCTCTTTGAGATCTGGAAATGTGTTATCACAAGCTTTGAATGCACATAGTTTACAAAACACAAATCCATATCGGTTCATTTTCATTATTTATTTTTTTTCCCCTCCAAGTCACAAATAATTCTGGGTCCTTGAAACTCCGGACACTTGAGGCAAAGGACCCAAGGAATCAGAGCACCTGGAAATCAAAGAATGGTTGGGTTGGAAGGGACGTTAAGGACCATCAAGTTCCACCCCCTGCCCTGGGCAGGGACACCCCCCACCACACCAGGTTGCTCCAAGCCCTGGCCAGCCTGGGATGCCCAAATTTGCATCAGTCAAATGAACTGAGAGCTCAGGCTGTTTTACAAGTGTAATTCTAGTATCAGCTCTGAAAAACGCTACGGTGCTCACTGGATAAATATGACTTTACGATAAAAGCAAAGCCCCTTCTCTGATAAACAATGAATAACTTTCAGAATGTAAAAACTACAGCACATTTTAATGACAGTGATCAGAATATAACATCAGCAGCAACAACACTACACCAGCTCAGGCTCACCTGAAAAGAAAGGCAGTTTCTCTCCACTCCCCATCAGAGAAGCGGTGGCAAATAGCCCTTATGACTTCATTTTCCTTTTTTATTAGTTTTTACAAGGTAGCTACACTAAAAGGCTGTGCCAGTAATTTAAACTGCAGTTGTCAGCAGAAGTGAAGGACACTGGGGGGCTACGTTTTATTCTAACTCTTTTATTGCTCGGCTCCTCAGAGTGATCCAAGCAGCTTCAGGACTCCAGAGGTACTGGCACAGCCACAGCTGGCCCTTCCCAAGCTGCCACTTAAAAAATAAAAAATAAGAAAAAACCCAAACAAACCAAAGCCCACAGCCTCTGAAGAAGGGTCTGGTGCTCAACGGAGTTAAATCCAGCTGGTGGCTGGTCACAAGTGGTGTTCCTCAGGGCTCAGTACTGGGCCTGTTTCTGTTTAATGTCTTTATTGATGATCTCAATGAGGATATAGAGTGTGCCATCAGTAAGTTTGCAGATGACACTAAGCTGGGTGGGAGTGTTGATCTGCAGGAGGGCAGGGAAGCTTTACAGAGGGACTTGGATAGATTGGATGGATGGACCAATGTCNAGAAGGAGCTGGGATGTTTAATTTGAGGAAGAGGAGGCTGAGGGGAGACCTCATCGCTCTCTACACCTACTTGAAAGGACACTGTAGAGAGGTTGGTGCTGGTCTCTTCTCACAGGGAATTAGCCATAGAAGGAGAGGGAATGGCTTCAAGCTGCGCCAGGGTAGGTTTAGGCTGAACATTAGGAAAGAATTTTTCCCAGAAAGGGTGGTCAGACCCTGGAATAGGCTGCCCAGGGAGGGGGTTGAGTCCCCATCCCTGGATGTGTTGAAGAGCCGTTGGGATGTGGTGTTGGGGGATGTGGTGTAGGGGAGTGGGGCTGATGGTTGGACTCCACGATCCCAAGGGTCTCTTCCAACCTGAATGATTCTATGATCAGCAGAAGCTGTTCAAGAGTCATCACTACCAAGTTGTTCCCTCACGGGGATGTGGACTTTCCACGATGTCACTCCCACTTGACAGACAGGGAGGTGGCTCCATCCTAGGTGGTAAATGCTGATTTTTACAGCTCTGCCGGAATGCACACAGATGTGTCCTGACTCTCCCCACCACCAGTAGGATCCAGCAGAGCTCTAGCACACCTCTGCTGTCACATGGCACTGTCTTCACCTCCCTTGGGGTAAAATCAAGTGTGGTCATGGCAGCGTGTGAGGGACTCTCTGTGGGATGGAGCACAGTCTGGACAGACTGAGGGCACAGGCTGTAATTAAGCGTTGGAGGACACCTTGTGCTAATTTGCTTCTAAACAAGTCTCACCTTTACCATCATCCCTACACACAAAAATTAGCTCTTCCATAACATGTGGTGTGATGGACACCTGGCTCATTGAGGTGCTGCTGGCACACATGAGGGACCTGCCAGGGTTCCTCCAGACCTGGTCCCAGGAGACAGAGAGGAAACACCAGATAACCCCTGGGTATTTGTTTTGCTGCTTCCCCGCGGTGTCAGCCCCTGAAGGGGACAAGCAGATGGAGAGCAACATGACTGGCACAGACCCAACCCAGGAAAGCCTCAAACAGCGCTGGCAGAAGGAGAAATGTTTTGAAGATTCCTGAGACAGCAGGCGCCTGCTTTCTGTCCAAGCACCACCCCAGGGTTCTGCTGGACTCTTCTCTATGGATGATCAAAAGCCATTTCATTTGCATCAGCTGCTCCCTGAGCTGGAGCACCAACCCAACAGCTTCTCCCTCCCAGACCAAGGTAAGAGATGCTGGTCTCCATCCTCATCCAGCTGCCCTGAGCACCGTGGGGCTGGAGAGCAGAGAACACCCCACTGCTGAGACATCCGCTGGCTGCTTGCCCCGCAGAGGGCTCGCTTCCAGATCCCATTATAAAAACTAACCCGGAAAAAGGGAGGGGGATGTTATTTTGGGGGAGGACAGGACAACCAGGGTCACTCTTGGCCAAAGCAGTGCATTGCTTTGGCCACCAGACAAACTGTGTGACTAAATTCAAGTCCTCCTTATTAACAGCTCCATGGGATGCTGACCTTTCCCGAGGTCCCTAAGTGGTCCCCCACACCCCACTTGTCCCAGCAAGCCACGAAACGCATGAGGACCACCCTGCCCCACCTCTTGGGGGGTGAGGGGCTGCTCCCAGGGCTGGAAAGGGTTTGTGCTCTCATCTGCATCGTGGCTCCTGATTCAGCAGAAGGTAAAACCCAACCGAACCCGGGTCACCCCATGCTTGGGGCAGAGGCAGAGCCTGGTCACCCGTAGATACCAGTTACACCACCGGGTTGCAGCAACAGCCCAACCAACATTGCCCAAGGCATAAGTCAGCATTACCTGGTGCCTCAAAAGTGCTTCTATTACACAAAGGTGAGGTTTCTGCAGGAACCAATGCTTTAAAGATAGTTTGTTTGACCTGTGCAGACAGACACCTTAAAACAGTATCAACAGCCCCGAGTAATTCCTGCACCAACAGCCTCAACAACTCCACTGCTGTCACCTGGGATGAAACCATCAAACACCACGATCCCCAGCTGAGATGGCAGAATCACAGAATGGTTTGGGTGGGAAGGGACCTTTGAAGTCCATCTAGTCCAACCCCTGCCACCAGCAGGGACATCTTCAACTCGATGAGGTTGCTTAGAGCCCTGTCCAGCCTGACCTGGAATGTCTCCAGCGATGGGACATCCAGCACCTCTTTGGGCAACCTGGGTCAGGGTCTCACCACCCTCAGCATAAAAAAATATCTTATGTCCAATCTGAACCTGCCTGCTTTCAGATCAAAGCCATTACCCCTTGTCCTCTCACTACAGGCCTTGTCATATAAGCCCGTTTTAAAGTACCAAAAGGCTGCAGTAAGGTCTCCCCGGAGCCTTCTCTTCTCCAGGCTGAACCCCCCCAACTCTCTCAGCCTGTCCTCCCAGCAGAGGGGCTCCAGCCCTCCCAGCATCTCTGTGGTCTCCTCTGGCCCCGCTCCAACAGCACCATGTCCTTCTGCTGTTGGTGGCCCCAGATCTGGAGGCAGCACTGGGGGGTGTCTCCCCAGAGCGGAGCAGAGGGGCAGAATCCCCCCCTGGCCCTGCTGGCCACGCTGCTGGGGATGCAGCCCAGGGGGCAGGGGGCTTGCTGGGCTGCCAGTGCACGTTGCCTGTTTGTGTTGAGCTGCTCATTCACCAACACCCTCAAGTCCTTCTACTCAGGGCTGCTCTCCAGCCATTTTCTGCCCAGCCTGGATTTGTGCTTGGGAATGCCCCAAACAATGTGTAAGACCTTGCAGTTGGCCTGGTTGAACTTCAGGAGGTTCACATGGTCCCACTCATCAAGCCTGCCCAGATCCCTCTGGATGGCATCCTCTCCTTCTGGTTTTTCTGCTGACAGACAATGCTGGATGGTAAGTATAGGAAAATGGGTCACCCTCAACTGCCTACTTGCTGTGGGTCCCTCCATGTCCCCTTCAGGCGACCGTGGTGGTGGGAGAGCTCCACATCTGCCAGAGCGAGAGCTAAAGAGCCCCCTGTGCCAGGCAACCAGGCCTTAATGTCTGTGAAGAGAAGAAAAACTTACTTTGCAAAGTGTGATCTTTTAAGCAGAGGGATGGCTCTTGGAGCTGGACTTCTAAGATTTTTGAAGTTTGGGGGCATTCTTTTTTTTTCCCCTGTTTTTAATGTACTGAAAAGAAGTTTTTCAGGTCACCTTTGATGCAAAGAGTCATCTCAAAGGAGGCGGCTGTCAGATGGTCTCTCAGCAAGGGAGTAGCTGTTCCCTGGGCATGGACTCAGAGCCTTGTGAACTCCCTGTGCCATCTGCATAGTCTGTGTTTGTACTCCAGGCCCCACGGACACGGCTTTGATGTGTTACCGTTTGCTGAGCTGGAGCTCCCAAAGGTCTCTTGAGATCACAGGCATCTGCGGAGCACGATGTAGGTAGTGGATAAGGCCCCCCTCCATCCTTTGAAACAGAAGTTTGTTGTTGCTGACTTTTTTTAAGGAACATTTAACTTGCATTTTTTTCCATGATGCTCTTGTCTTTCATCCTCAGCTATTTGGCACAGACGGGGCAGAACGGCGCACACGCTGCCGAGCCAACGCTTACCGACATCTGCCTTTCACTGTGAGCCTCGCTGCTACCGTCCAGGGGAGAAAAGCAGATGACAGATGGCTGCTGCAGAGAGCCCTGACCAGTGTAAGGTCACTTAAGACAAGTGAAAAGGAAACTTTACCCTCAGCATCCACAGCAAACCGTCGAGCTTAGCACCAAACGCTGGAGAGAAACGTTAAGATAAGGTCCCAAGTACAACATCTTTGGGAGGCAGGGCTGGAGGTCAGGAGAGCAGCGATGGGGAGATGCCCAGGAGGATTCCTTCGCTTTCCGGGGAATCCAGCCCTGCTCATAAACACTGGGTCTCCTCCCAGCCTCTCCAGCTCGCTGCTCCAACGGCAACAAGACAGACTACATCGTCCTGGAAATGAAACCCAGCATCCTGGATACGCACACGGTCGAGCTCTGCTTCTCCCCAGCAGGAAAGGGGGATGGAGGATTTGCAGCCCCAGGCAGCCTGGAGCAATCCATGGCAGTGGGGGCTGGGGAAGGCCAAGAGGGAAATGCACAGCACTAAACAGCATCTTGGGCTATTCAACTGTCTGTTTTCTTTTCTCAACTCCTTTCCTCACTACCCAAACTTGCCCATTTTCTTTTGCACATCCTCACAGTGTCCACTGAAAAGCTCTTCCCTTTACCCCTTGGTCACAAAAACATTACCACCTGCTTTCATCTCACTTTTCCCTGACAATTATGTTCACTTGCTCCCCTATTTTCTCTACTTTCAAGGCTCTCATCAACCTGTGGGGTTTTTTTATTTCCCTCACCTGCCTGTACCATCATTATTTCCCACATTGTGAGGCAAACCATTGCATATCTAAAGTCTGTTTTCAAAAAGGTTATTTAAGCCCATTCTCCTGCGCAAAGGTAGAAAATATTACAACCTAATCCAGAAACACACCTGTGGAAATCATTCCAGACACACAACGCTCTAATCCACTCTGAGGAAAAGGCCAAGGCCATGAAGATTCTGCTCTGCCCTGGTGAGGCCACATCTGGAGCACTGGGTCCAGTTCTGGACCCACCAGTTCAAGAAGGACAGGGAGCTGCTGGAGAGGGGACGGCAGAGGTGACGGAGATGCTGAAGGGGCTGGAGCATCTCTCTGCTGAGAAAAGGCTGAGAGACCTGGGGCTGTTCAGCTGGAGAAGAGAAGGCTGAGAGGGGATCTCATAGATACTGAGTAATAGCTAAAGGGCATGTGGTGAGGGGATGGGGCCAGATTCTTCTCAGGGGAGCCCAGTGACAGAACAAGGGGCAACGGGCACAAAGTGGGACATAGGAAATTCCATCTCAACATGAGGAGAAATTTCTTCCCTGTGAGGGTGGCAGAGCCCTGGAAGAGACTGCCCCAGAAAGAGTGTGGAATCTCCAGAGACATTCAAATCTGCCTGGACACTTTCCTGTGGGACCTGCTCTGGGTGACCCTGCTTTAGCAGGAGGTTGGTTGGAGGAGATGATCTCCAGAGGTCCCTTCCAACCCCTGCCATGCTATCACTCTGTGATTCTGTGAAGACGTGGCACAGTGTGAGCCCAGATCTGCAGCCCTGGGGGGCCATCCATCCCCAGGGAAGGCACGGGAGGCTGCGATCACTCTGGGGTGTGCACACATGCTGCCATCTCTCCCAGGGTCTCTCTCCACCAAAGCTGCTGAGCTGAGCACGGCTGGGATGGAGACATGGCACGAGGTCGGGCAGAAAGCGTTTCTGGCACCCCATACCTGCAGTACCAGCTGCCATTAAGGAGATGCCAAAGTCCAGCAGACGTTTGGAGAATGGAAAACATTAAACAGAGCTCTGATATTTCAAAGCAGAAAGTTTCCCAGGCTGATGCAGGCAACGTGTCACATAAAACTGGCAACGGAACCATCTGGGTCCATTAACTGCTCTTGCTCTATAGCGTTGGCTGCTGGAATTGTTTATGCCTCGTTTGAGCACAGAGACTTCCCAGCACGTTAATACTCTGGAAAAGAACAAGTGAAACAGAGCTAGAAATGAAGGACTGTTCAGGGTTCCTGTTGTTATACTGGAGTCAGAGTGCAAACTGCACTGGGGTAAGGCAGGAGGGGTCGGGGGGGAAGAGGGGGGAAGAAAAGTCCAGAAGAAAACCCCAGAGAGCCCTTATCTCGTTTCCACTTTAGCAGAATCGTACAAACAGTGAAATTAAAACTTCTTTTTGTAGAGCAGAGAGAAAGTCCAAGATTTTATGATCCCACTGCAAGAAAGGAATTTTAAAAGGCTTATGAAAAAACAGGGGTAAACTTTCAGTTTCTTCTGCAAATGTGAACAAATCCAACTGATTTCCCAGAACGAAGCTGGGAAATTATTGCCTCCTCCCAGCAAAAGTCCCACCCTGGTAGCAAAGGGATTAATTTCTACTGCCGCCTTCTTACCCTTTACCTTCAAAGACTACACCAGTCTGGGTTCAGACTCACAATCGGAATTCAAACAGGTCAGAGATGCCCTAAAAGCTGCTGCCTGCTGCTGAGCCACCGGAAGGGAAAGGGATTTAAGTTAATAATTTACTTTACAGCTGACTAGGAGCTTGCCAAGGCTCAGCCAGGGTGCAGCTCACACCGGAGACTCTCAACTGAAAGGTCTGCGTGTCCTCAACCACCCACTCCAGAAGCCACAACTTCTCTTTCACGTCCTCTTGCAGCAGACACAACTCTTGACTGTGTGCCCTCAGATGATCAAGTGACCATCAAACAGACAAAGATCTGCTTTTAAACTCCCTGAATTCCCTCAGCGAGCTCAAGTCCAGCTGACAGGATGATGCAGAGAGAGGGCTTGGCATAGAGAGAGCAGGGTTTGACGCAAGAAGAGGAATGTGAGATAAGAGCATAAAGAAAACAGGACATTTACTCCAGCACTTACTCCCACCATTCTCCAACAAGGAGTAACAAGTCAAGAGACCATGTTAGAACTCGCTTTGGGGGATGCAGAGGGGGAAATAAATAGAAGGGTTTTTTTTCCTTAGCTATTGCAGAAAAAGCTGTCATAAAGAAGCCACTTTCTCAGGGATAAAAACCCAGACCTTCAAATGAAGGTCCTCTGTGGCTGGTTTAGCCCTCTTCACCTGAAGTCACAGCCCACTGTTGGGGATATTACACATCCTTCCCACATTAAACCAGTTGGGGAGGGACAAAGAATTAGCAAGTGGAGGGATGCTCAGCAGGGACAAATTGGCTGCTTCAAAGAAGAGCAAGAGGCCGCTTAGAGTCTGTCTCAGCACATACGTCCTTCCCTCCTCCGCAGGCAGGTAAAACACACAGCAACAATTCCCTTCCAGAAAACTGCCCAAGATTCCAGTCCACTCTGGAAATTCCTTTGAAAGGAAGTGGTTCAAGCAAAATTTCCAGCATTTTACTGTGCAAACCCACCCTGTTTCACAGCAAAAACGGTGCTATGGGATGTTGCCTTCAGAAAAGGGAATGGAAACTCCCTTTGCTCAACGCCACCAAACTGGTGTCACTGCACAGAACTGTGCTGGCATGAGGTGGTCAGAAACCACCTCCTGTCTCAATTCTGTGACAGACACAGACTCATCTATGGTATGTGACCACACATGAGCAGAAAAGCCTCACCTTCTCTGTGTCTCTCCACTTCCATATGTCAACTGGTTACGCATCTCCCAGTGAACACAGTTACCTGCTTTTAATTAAAGTACAACTCCCAAAGACATATCAAGGCTTGATCCAAGGAGACAGAGAATCCATCCCTTCCTGGAAATTTGCTCCAGTGACTAATCACAGCTGTGCCTACCTTCTAACGTCACCTTCCAGACAACTGGAACTTCTCACGCTCCCCACCAGCAGCGTCCAGCTCCCTCTCTCCAAAAGGCAGTTGTGGTTCGGTTTCTCTCTTGCTCTGACACACACAGTGGGAGATTTAAGAAGTTCAAGATATTTTTCTCCCTGCTCTAAATACTGCCCCGCTGCTCCTTCTGCATGTTTGCTCACTTTTCCCATGTCTATTTTAAAATACGGGTATCAGAGCTAAATAAGCTATTCCAACAGTGTTTTCATAAATGCAGTTTCTGGAAGTAAAAACATCCTTTGCTCCTATTTCCCAGTTCCCATGTCCATAGATGGCATTAAACACTTCTTACTACGCTACCAGCCTGGGAATTCAAGTAGATTTGGGCTGCTCAGGACAACCACAAGGACCTCGTTTCTCCAGGGCAGAGCCCTCTTCCCCAGGCACGGCCCACGCCGCTCGCTCCTCCAACAGGCAGTTTCCACGTGGGTCATTTCCCACACGACCTGTGGGACTGCAGCTCACAAGTCAACTGGATTGCTCCTACTCATTTATCATATTCTCATACCTGTTTATTACTCCCATCAGTTTTGGGAAGCCCACAGATTTTCTCAGCAGCGACTGTGTACTTGATGAAAACCCCAAGATCCCCGGAGGATGCAGCTATTCCCAAGAACTCCCATGATTGCATTTACAGCCCTGTAGCTTTATCACAGCCTTTACGTGGCTTTTATTTCCTACGCTGATGAAAAAGGAGAAGAAACACAGGCTCACGCTATCTTCATGCCAGCTTTGACACTGCCTAGTCACACAAGAGTGTGACACTGCCTAGTCACACAAGAGTGTGACACTAAAGTTCAGAGCAGCGTTTTACGACCAGGCTCACAGAGAACTCGCTCTTACCTGTAAGCACAAGATACTACACTCAATTTCTTTTCAATTTTTTCCCCCTGCCCAGAGAAGCTGTGGCTGCCCCATCCCTGGAGGGGTTGAAGGCCAGGTTGGAGGGGGCTTGGAGCCACCTGGGCTGGTGGGAGGTGTCCCTGCCCAGGGCAGGAGGGGGCGGAATGAGATGATCTTTGAAGGTCCCTCCAACCCAGACCCTTCTATGATTCTACAGACAAGAGAAAAATTAATTAAGCAGGAGAAGTCATCCTTAAAAAAAAAATAAATCTGCTTATCTACATCTATCAAACCAAAATAACTTGAAAAACCAGCAAATCTGAGTGTTTGCCCAGGAGTTCAGACAAATACATCCTTCAATGGCTCTTATGCTTCCGGTCCTCCCGCAGACCTCTGTCACCACAGCAACAGTTGGTGCTACCAGCAATGACTCTTGATTCTCCAACTTTAACACGTGCAAAAGTTTTATCAGAAGCTCTGTAAAGCCCAGGGGCCTTAGAGCAGCTGTGACTCCACCCACTGGTGCCTACACGAGCTCCGGCTTTAAGACAAGCAGGTTGTTTGCAGGTCTGTTGTGTCACAGGAGAACCTCTCACTACTAATTCTGGTGGGCAAATGCAGCAGAGACGAGATGTCTGTTCCTCTCAACCACCCTGCCATTAAAACTTGCCTTGACGAGGAAGACAGGCACAAAATACTCTGTAATTCCATATTCCATGTAACAACATATTTCTTTTCCCTGCAGGTCACCACCACAAACACCAAGAAGAAAAAGAAAGGTCATTATGCTCAGTGTCCTTCACAGCTCCCCGAGCCAAGAGCCACTGAGCCACCTCAAGCTCCAGAAGCACAGAGAAGCCACCGGGTTTCAGGTCCCTGTTCTGCAAACCCCAGAGTACGTTGAAGAAAAAGGCAAGACTTTATCAAATGGAACTCCTCAAGACTGGTCCAAGATGCCCCTTGGGATGTTTTCTGTTCCCTTTGGTCACAGGGATTTCCCTCTCTGCTTCATGTGGGATAGAGGTGGGTACTGGAGCATCTATGTCCCATGCTCTGCATCTCATGGGTGCTCGGCCCAACACCTTTGGGGGTGAAACACTGCCCTTTTCCCACTTCCAGCAATAAGAGTTGTACAACCCTATTTTCTTCTGAAGCAGTTTCAACCTGAATCTGGCCCAGGATGAAGCTCTTAAGATATTAAGGTTGTCCTTCCATAAGGACATGAGCCTCAGAAGCAGGGATGGACTGTTAATGTGGGGATGCCTCACATCTCGATATATCTATACACAGATATATTTTACCATCTTCACCAATGTACATCTATGCATACATATATATATTTTCACATACAGGCACACACACAGGACAGGTCCCACCCTACAAAACTACAATCAGGGTCTTCAAAACCACCGACTGCTCTGAGAATGGTATTTCTGAAGAGACTGTTTCCAGCAGTTTCCCCCAAATCCCACACTCTGCGGCAACAGCACGGAGAGGATCCAACTCGAGGGCGAGATTCAGCAATGCTTGAGCAAAGCAGCTTTTCTCCCTCCTCCTCCTCCTCCTCCTCCAGTTCCCTGACCCTTTCCCCCACCTTGTTTCCAAACTGGTCCAACTTTGGTGGATTTTTATGGGAACTGCAAAAGCAACATCTGTCAAACATCAAATCAGTGCTCCTGAGTGCAGGGGAACAGTAACTTGGAGTGGTCACCGTGCCTTTATTTTTATTTTAATTGTAAGGAAGTGTGTATTTTCTCAGTCTCAGCCTCCAAATCAGACAAACTGTTTTCACTAGAGTGAAAAAAATCCCCCCACATCTCCCAGCAGACAATCAGCTGCAAAGTTCTAGTTTGAATTAAAGTTCGACCGAAAGAAACTGAAAATAGGATTTTCAAACACAGACTGTCTGGAAAGCTGTTCCTAACGGGTGTTAGCACCAGCCCCCACTGCACTAGAAAGTGAAAGTCTGGTCAAAGTACAGTATTTCAAGGTTCCACTTGCAGCAAAGCAGGGCACAATAAAAGCACAAGCCCTCTACGTTTTCAGCTCTGTTCAAAATACAATAATCACACCTGAAGTTACACGTACTCCAAGTGGTTTTGTAAGGAGAAGCTTAGGAACGGCACCGTCCATCCCTCCCAGACAAAAACTTGCCTCAATCCCCTTCTCAGGGCTCTTTATTCCCACCTTTCTTGGCCCTTTTGTGTTCCTGCGTTACCTGATTTAGGCCCTGCCTGCCTTTGGGGAAATGCCAACACTTCATTAATCCAGAAAAGTCCCTCAGCGCAGCGGTGCTGCTTCCCAAACAAAACCACCCATTTCAGCCGTGAAGGTACCAGTTTTACATCATCATCTTCACAAGTGCATTTTAAGCAAAATTCCCTTTAAATGTCCCTCTGTCCAAGCGTGGGCCACCAGTGGCATTTCTGAGCGGACACAAGATGACTGTGTGTTGTGCTACACGATTAACGTTTCCATAATTGGGATTTCATGTTACTCAAAAGTGGTTTGGTGGTTGGTTAGGGCTTTATGCTTTTTTTTTGGGGGTGGTGGTGGAGGGGTGTACGTGTATTATTATTTTTTTTAAAGTCTCCAACAATCCCTGAAGCAAGCTCTGCTTGGCACGAAGGAGAAGGTGGGCAGCTATGGCCATTGCAGGTCAAACCACTGCCTAACAGCTTTCCTCTTGCCCAACTCTGCTTCTCCACTTCTGAGCTGCAAAAAGAAATCCCCTATCACAAAAAAAAGAAATCAGATGGCATCATAACCAAGCCCAACCAAGAATAATGAGGAATGAGAAGTGAATGCAATCTTTGCGGGATGCCGATGGGATCTGACACTGTCGGTCTTTTCAGCTCATTACTTTTGGCAGCACCAGCTCCCCGTGAGGTCCCAACAAAGCAGGAATGACTTAATCAAGGCACCTCCCTGGGGGTGAGGGAGATGCACAGGCGCTGTCAGGCTCGGGAATAAGAGCATCAAAGCAAAGCCTGGGAAATCAGTGTCACCCTATGGAAAACTGATGGCATCAGCCGGTAAATTCTTAGGCTGTTAAGTGATGCCTTACCTCCATCCCATATAGCACAAACTCAATTGTGCTGAGCAGAGCTGGAGATATAATGAACACTAAAAAGCCAGAAATCAGAGAGCTGATTTCCAGAAGTTGGTAGAAAACTGATCCACACACATGGATAGTGCCAGGTTACTGCCGAGTGGTCGACCTCCTGCCGTGCTGTGCTCTCAAACCTTGCGGGTCCCAAC
The DNA here is from genome assembly GCA_013400055.1 of Nycticryphes semicollaris. Classification (NCBI taxonomy): domain Eukaryota; kingdom Metazoa; phylum Chordata; class Aves; order Charadriiformes; family Rostratulidae; genus Nycticryphes; species Nycticryphes semicollaris. Next base: position 452,122 of record VXBJ01005042.1, read on the forward strand.
GAGGTGACAACAAAGTGGAAGGAGCAAACAGATGCTGAGGTTCAAGTGCTGTCAGCCTACAGCCAACAGCCCATTGTGTCAACCACCTTCCCCAGCAAGGCAGGAGCACACACATGTACAGGCACCAGTGACTCTCAAAGCTCTAAGCACACCCTTTGAGTAGATCTTATTTCCAAGCAAAACAGGACGGCGACTTCACGGTCACTGAGCTACTTGCACAGAACAAGTGCTGAGAAATCTCTGATGCCTTCAAACCCTTTACTATTAACACATTCTCCATATTAAATCTTCCCCAAATGATCCATACTGGAAATTTATGTCTGACCCTGTATTAAAACCCCCAGTAACTATCTCTCTGAACACGTCAAGGAGCTTAAATACGTGGATGGAAAGTGCCGTAAGAGGCTGGTGAGAATCATCTTCTAGTCCATCAGAAAGGACAAACCATTTTTCTGAGTGTGTGTTTTACAGCCTGTTTTTTCAAATTAATACTAAAAGAGTTCCCAGATGGAAGCTGTATCATTCCAAATTCAACCCAAAGAATATTGTTTTGGTTTTTTTTAAACAAACAACAAAACCCAAAATCAGGCAAGACTTCAGATGACTTGACTCCACAAAAGTCTGACAGCGCCTTGTGCTGCTCAGAGAAGGCTCAGAGGGACGGGGGAAAAAAGCCTTGAGATTTTGTTGATCGAAGATTCAAATAAGAAGGAAATAGTTTCAAAACGGTGGCAGCAAAGTTTGTCCTTCGTTCTACAATGTGTGCATCAGACTGTGGAAAATTTCTTTACAAAGCTCCAGGCATCCACAACAGGCAGCTGGAGGGGGAAAAGGACTCCCTTCCCACAGTGGGCTTTATCCACTGCCTTTAAGTGGCTTTCCTTCTGCAAATCGATGTTTTTCGGGGGTTGTTTTGTTTTATCCCATATAGCCATAACATGGCTCTAATATTCATTCCAACTCACAGCACCTTAAGGAGAAGCAACCTCTAAAGCTTGAATTTAGCTCGTAATTTGCACCAGCAATGTCTGACGCAGACAATAATCCAGCTCCTGGCTTGTTCTGGTGCTGGAGAGGTGAGGCAGGTGTTTTTGCCAGGCAAACTGATCCTCTCAAAAGGCACAGAGCAGGAGAAGACTCAGGAGATGAAAGCAGGATCCTTGAAGCTGTACTTCTGCCAGCACGTGAGGCAGAAGTGCAATCGGCACCTGGTCTGATTTGCATCTCCCAGGTATTGCAGAGACTGCACATATTTCTAATTAGACAGGACAAACGCAGGAGCACTGTCAACTGCAGCACCCTCAGCACGTTTAGGGATGACACTGAGCTGTGGGCAGCAGCTGGAGGGAAGGGATGCCACCCAGAGGGACCTGGACACTCTTCAGAGGATGGCCCATGCAACCCTCGTGAAGTTTAACCAGGCCAAGTGCAAGGACCTGCAGGTGGGTCGGGGCATTCCCAAGCACAAATCCAGGCTGGACAGAGAGAATGGCTGGAGAGCAGCCCTGAGGAGAAGGACTTGGGGTTGGTGGGCAAGAAGCTCAACACAAGTTGGCAACGTGCACTGGCAGCCCCGAAAGCCCCTTGCCCCCTGGGCTGCATCCCCAGCAGCGTGGCCAGCAGGGCCAGGGGAAATTCTGCCCCTCTGCTCTGGGGAGACACCCCCCAGTGCTGCCCCCAGATCTGGGGCCTCAGCACAGGAGAGACATGGACCTGTTGGAGTGGGACCAGAGGAGGCCACGGAGATGCTGGGAGGGCTGGAGGACTCCAGCCCAGGCAGGGTAACCACAGGCCTCTCTCGAACACCTCCCGGGTGTCTTGCTCAACTCCTGGACAAGAAGCTGTGCCCCTCCATTGAACTCCCCAGCAGCCCAGCACTTCCCAGCATGTCACCCTCCAGCCCTCTGCCTGCACAAGTTCCCTAGGGATCACCAGGGAATGGAGTGGAAAAAAAACCATGTGCTTTTAAAGAAATAGTTGGGAGGAACTGAGAGCAGACCCTCATTTCCTCCCCTTTAGTCACCTCTCCTCATTTCTTCCCCAAGCACCTCATCTCCTACCTATTAATGCTCTCCTTACTCCAATTTTTGGCTCCTACCCCAACCCTCTTATGTTCCTCATCCATTTCCAGCAGCCCTCCCTTCTTTTTGATGTCTTCCCACCAACACCCAGTTCCAACCTGCTGGGCACGGAGATGCTGTTACAGCAGATCACAGAGAGCCTGTACTTTGCAGTTGAGAGGATCAAGTCATGCTCCAGCTCCTCCAGGTTCACAAGGCTGTCAGTAACCAGTAAGAGCTTTCACTCTGCCTGACGAAGGAGAAAACCTTTTTGGCCAAACTAGAGAGGTGGGAGGGAAGAGAATAGCTTTGGTTGTAAGAAGATCTCGTAGCTGAGTAGAAATTGTCCTGCTGACAGGAGCAAGACACACTACAAACAATTTTAGGCAGCGAATTCAGGAGCAGAAACATCAGCTTATTCCACACTTGTTCCCTCCTAAAATTAATTTTTCCAGCCATACATCCATAGTTCATCTTCCCAGTGTCAGTGTCTTCCATGTACTCACAGTTCTTATTCTAGAATGATTTCAAAAGCTTCTCTCAAGCAGAGAAAATCTGCAATATTAATCCCAGGGCCATTAGTCTAAGTGGGCAATCAGAAACCGCTCAATGGCCACAAGATTTGTGGCAGACCCCTGCGGGTGCTTCCCTCCCTCAGGCCCCTCCTTCAGAGGGTACACGGTGCTTCCCTTCCTCCACCATCACCTTGGGATCTAACCAGGAGAGAGGTCCTGCTGGAGAAGTCCCACCTCTAATCTCCCTGGAGATCAGAGACACCTTCAACAGGGATGTCCCCCCCCTCCTCCACGGCACCGAACCCACTCTGGGCTAAAAGAAGCGTCAAACAGGCCCTTTAAACACCAGCCTCACGTCAGGCTCCGCCAGCGACCGCAACCAAAAGCACAGGGTTCCACGTTGGTTTCCGCTCCCTGAAAACCCTGGGACACAGCAAGACCAGAATAATCATACCAATTACAGATATTTAATGCAGTAATTTCAGAGCCAATTAACACAATGACATAAGTAATCTCAGAACAATCAAGTTAAAGGTGATCAGGCTGAAGCATGAAATCAGTGTTTAGCATTCTTACTACATCAACAGAACCGGGAAAGGTTTCTCCACAGCCCTTCTTCAAAAGAAAACCATCCTCCCAGCCCCGCTCCACCGAAGCACAAAAGGAGGATCCGGGATATTTTTGACTGGAATTTGGATCACACACAGAGGTAATAGCACTGGAAGCTTTTAATAAAGAAGATTCTGAGCCAAAGCAAGCCCTGCAGCAGGCGATTTGGAGGCAGAAGGGCACTCTGAGGTGGTCTTGCAGCAAACGGGGAAAGGGCCAAGCAGCAAGTCCTGGGTAAAAAGCAGCACATTCCTTCTGTATTCAGTTGTACAACAGAATTATCTCTACTAGAGGAACAGAAATGTCTCTTTCGTGGGGAATACCTGAAGCTGTGAGTGCTGTTTACTCCATGCTGTGCCCCCTGCAAAAGGCAGCCAAAAAGGCTCTGAAGGATCCACCCAAAACACACTTTCTGGGGGAAAAAAAAACCAAAAAGTAGCCACACTGACATGTAGGACACCAAGTGGTGGGGAAAGAGGCTATTTATGACCTCATCTGGACATCAATTTCTCTGCCAAATCAGTTAAAAGAACATTGCTGCTTTGTGGGGTGAACACGAGGACTCACCATGGATATGGGACAACAGACCATCACACTGGTCAGGCTGGTGGGTGCTGAAGTGGCCCGTGTCTCTCTGTTCAGCGTGGCCTTGATTTTTGTAGCCAGACACGCAGCTCACACAAGCCACAACAGCCCTGCCCAAGCCTGCTGTGCCATGGGAAGGGGCTTCAGGGCGGCGAAGCTCAGAGCGCGAGCGTGAGAACAGGCTGATAAGGCCCCACCGCAGCTGATGAGGATTTCCTGCTTCTGAAGCTGCAGAAACAGTGTAATATTTGGGGGTTTTAATCTTTTCTCAGAAATTAACTGAAAGTCTCAGTATGGTTAGTGCAAATAGCATGAGAAAGAAGTCAGAACAAACAGGGGGGAAAAAAAAGAACGGAATCAGGGCACAGGGCCTCTGCCTACAATCTGAGCCCATCTCCTTGTCCACTGTTCCTCATTCTGGACACTTCCCTCCTGGGCTTCCAGTGCCAACACAAGCCCCATTTCTCAACCAGTTCCTCTGGATTTGGTCCTCTCCCACCCATCAGAGAAGTTCTCTCCAGGAAGCTCCCGTAGCTGCACTAGGATTTCTTCCTCCACTTCTTTATGTAGAGTTACCCCAAAATGCTCATTCTTGCTGCCCAGACTCTCCACCTACATCCCGTGAGCTCCCAGCCCCAAACTGGATGGTCTCAGGGGTTCATCTCACCCCAGATGCCCCCAGTACCACCCGGCAGCTGAACCCTCACGTTGTGCTGAGAGCTCGCTCGTCCTGACGCTGCACCTTTGATACGTGCGTGCAGACTCACAGCTCTGCCCACACACACACACACACACACACACACAAAATATCCAGGATACCCACAAAAAAAAAAGAGGCAGCCCAAGAAGAACAACCCAAAGGGCAGAAAAGATGCCCGACGGCCAAGCTGTGCTTAGCCCAGACACTCAGAGGGCACAACCGTTTCTCCTCCCAGGCAGAAAGGCTCCATCACATCTAACAGCCATAAATCTCAGAGTTCCTCAAATAATACACACTGCAGACACACAAAAGAATTCCAGTTTAAGCTCATTAAACAGACAAGCTTGTTTTATGCACTAAAGCTTTCGCTCTGTCTCTTCAGAGCCTGGCAAAATCTACCCCACCATTCAGAAGAGGATGAGTATCAATGGTGTGTGTTGGTCAGCATCAAATTAACACCACCGATGGGAGTAACAGAGTTTGAGTTCCAGACAACAAGGTCACACCAGTGCCACCTGTTAGCATCCAAGCTGGAATGGGCAACTCTGCACCGAAGCCAAGTCTTGTGTTAAAAGCTGTCATCAACTCTAAGTCGATGTATTAAGTGGAATTTTAATATTTATTTGGTTACAGACTCACGAGGAACCGTGATGAAACTGTCCCCTCTGCCATCCCAGAGCTTCCTCCATTGCCTCAGTGCACAACCAGCAGCACCAATTACCAGAGCTCTGGGATATCAGAAGGCAATAATAAAGCAAATTAAGGCAAGGAAGAGCTAAATGACCTGCCCAGGGCCACAAAAGGCAGTCAGCCATGGAGAAATGAGGGGTGTTCAGGAAACTGCTGGAGAGGGTCCAGCAGGGGGCTACAAAGACAATGAGGGGACTAGGACATCTCCCTGCCCAGAAAGAGTGTGGAGTCTCTGTCTCCGGAGACACACAAACCCTGCCTGGACACATTCCTGGGCAGCCTGCTCTGGGTGACCCTGCTTTGCCAGGAGGGTTGGACTGGATCATCTCCAGAGGTCCCTTCCAACTCTGTATCATTCTGTGTTCAGGAGTCTTGTTTACAGCCCTGACAGAGCCCCCAAGACCAATTCACTTGGGAGCTGCTGGGACAAAGCGTTGGCATCTCCAAACCTGCCATGAAGTGAAACAGCCCTGCTGCAGCCAAACCTGACCTTTTTCCTGCTCCCTTCCTCTCCACTCACAAAGATAAAGAGTTTTTCTGGCCCAGTGAATTGAGGCAAGATGTAGAACTCGACTGAAAACAGAAAGAAAAACAAGCAGAAGCCCAAGATGTGCCGTGTGTACATGGTTTTTTTGTGAGGGAGCAAAGCTATAAACCGAAGGGAAAAATAAAAGCCCCTGGGGTGCTGCAGCAGCAGGAGGCACCGCCGGGGTCTCACAGCCCGGCTTTGGGAACCCTGCTGCTGGGAAGGGGACAGTGAAGCTCCCCCTGGCCCCATGGCTTCCTTGAGAAAGCGCTGCAGGGAGCGGAGCAGAGCGGGATAAAGCGTACAGGACTAGAACTGCCTGGGACCCCAATTACCCTGGAGACAGGAGTAACTAATTAATAGGGAGTCGCGGGACATAAGCGAGCAGCTAGATATTTAGGATTCATTTAATTACTTCAGCCTCAAAAGCATCCCAAAAATCACAGCAACAAGAGATTCCTCTTCCAGCATCCCCCTACTAAGGCAATACTTACTACCTGTACTCCAACCTCTGCTGCAGATCTTGATGTCTCCAGCGGTAGAGATTTCCTTGGGAGAGGTTTCTGGCAGCCTTGCTGATTTTCAATGTTAGGATGTAATAAAAAAATAGGAAATTCATGAATTGGCTGCAGCAATTTGAGGGAGATTTGTGGCCATAGCAACATTACTATAATCTATGCTGCAGGGAACAAAAGCTACTTTGATCATCTTGTTCCCCAGCCCTAACACTAGACACCGTCCAGACACTCTCCAGTCGCCCAAGTCCCCACGTGTGCTCTCCCACGCACTGTCCCCCATATGAAGTCACTGGAAAGGGGACTCAAAGGGCCTTTCAAAGACTGGCCAGTGAATTTGCCACTGGATTCTGCCCAAGCAGCTGCCCAACAGACCAAGCTGGGTTAGGCAGGGATGATGCCTGGCTCTCCCCACTGCTCACCAACCCTACCATGATACTCCCAGCGAGGCGAGCCTGTGACAGTGAGGATTCAGCCAAGGATGAGCTGAGGACACTAATTGTGCTGGTAACAGATGATAAACAACTCAATCTAGGTTTGTCACTGCTGTATGTCACATGGCTGCTGCCTTCTGTTTCCTTTGCTTACTCTCAAATGCATCTAGAACATCTTTAGGTTGGGTTAGACCCTTGCAATGCACCCATGTCGTGCCATGGTGGCCTAACAGGGGGTCCAAGCGCTGCTCAGGCTTGCAGGCACTCCTGCAATACAAATAATAAATCAAACTGCTGAGAAATTCATCTAACAAGCTGCTTGCCCAGACCCTGCACTGTTTGCTTCCTATAACAAAGATGCCTCTGGAGAGGCCAGTCTGCCCACCAAGCTGCAGGGAGAGATCCGAATTAATGCCCTCGTTATTTTTAGCTTCACAAATCAGGGGTAGCCGACTGCTGCTTCCTGCCCCCAGACACAACATCTGGGCTCTTCAAGATCATTCAAGCTCTTTTCCCACATTGCAGAGCCTGGAATGTGGCAAGGTGGAGCCCTGGAGGGGAAGAGGCAGCAAAGTTTCCGAATTAGTAGCAAAGAGCAGAGGGCGGCAGTAATTCCACAGCTGGGATAGCTCAGCAGCAGTGATTACAATCTGCCCACTTAATTTGGCCCTGCAGTTTCTATTAGAGACACAGTAGGAGGAAATTCTTGTACAGTAGTTAAAACAAGGGACGGGGTGTCGGGTGACTGGGGTTTTATTCCCAGCTGCGTCTCAGACCTTCCGCACAACCTCGGGGAATTCACTTCATCCGCTCCGGTTCCCTCGCCTGCAGCATTCCTCGGTAATTCCCAAGGGATCTCACGGGTTACAAATAGCAGCTGAGATGAGAAATATAATCGGGAGCGACTTCCTGTTCAGCAGGATGTGAAGCATCTTACAAATCTGCTTGTATCAAGAGCAGAAGATGTAACCACGCACAAGACACATCCATCCGCGCCCTCCAACCACCCCGCTTTCATAGGGCTGAAAGGGGACGCCCACGCTGAGCCCATGCCCACAGCCCCACGCTGCCAGGGACCTTACTTAAGGACATACCTCTTGATGGTCTCAAAAGAGTGAGCCTGGGAGACAGGAAAAAATAAGCACCTTTTTGTTGGTCTGGCTTAAAATATTTCATAGCTCTGACCCGAAATAAAACCTGAGTGTGGGAGCGAGACGCGGCAGGAACACAGGAGAACTCTTAGTGGGAGCCCTCCTGGCCCCTCCAATTCAATTAGACCCAAACATCAAAAAAAGAGTAAAAGAAGAGGGGGGAACCCCCACGAGTTCAACACAACAACAAAAAAAAAAACTAAAAGGAAGGAGGAAAGGGGTGTTTATTTCTGACACTTCACTCATCTAGGGCTGAAGTTTGAGGTTTGTTTGGAACTGAACAAGTACCCGGGATCTTCTGCTGGTTTTCCTTCGCAGGAGACTTACTCCGAGGTCCTCAAAAAGAGGGTCAAAACCAAATAGCAGTGTACCTTTTGGTTCAAAACTACTGCACCACACTGTGAATCGTTGAGACAGCGCATTCACTCCTCGGAGTAGCTTCGACACCAGAAAAACAATTTGGGGTCATCTGTAAAGAAAAGCCGGATGAGAAGCGGGAACACCTCATCAGCATCTTCTCCCCTCTCTTTGTACACATCCATCTGCAGCACAGCGACCCAATTAGTTAATTACTTTGTGTGACAGGATTCCCGGCTCAGACCCCTTGGAAGAAAGGGGTTGTTGCAGCAAGGCTCTGGATGGATTTACATCATCCTACACCAGTTTGAAGGCGAAATACGTACCGCTGAATGAGGCCAGTGCCAGAAAACAGACCCCCAGCTACGCTCTGCTTTCAGGGCGAAGCATCACAAGAACCAGTTGTTAACACTCACCTACTTCTCCCCACAAAAAGGGGCCACACCGACAGCCAACAACCCCGTCTCCTGGGCTGCTGCTCCCTCTCAGCTCCTGCAGCTCCAAAGCCTCTCCGAAAAATACACTCTGAAGAACAGGGCATGGGTGGGACCTTCTCAGACCACTCCAGCTTTCACCAAAATAATTGCTATTTTTGCCACTGTGTTCTGTGAGGGCAGAGTCAGAGCAAGGCTGCGTTTAGGAAATCCCACCTTTTCCTTCCAACAGCATCTTTCGGGCAACAGCACCCAGACGTTACAGCCCCTCTGTCATCCTTCCAGAACGAAGGGGCAGATGGACTTTGGGTTGGTTTTTTTCAGGACAAAAGCTTTCAAATCTGCAGGAGTGTTTCAAAAGTGATCACTCACACTCACTAATCCAAACAAAAACCCACACACAAGTACAAGGAAGTGCTGAAGAGAAACAGCCGGCGCAGCAAGCAGCATTAAGGCTGAGCAGATTGGTCAACCTGCTGCTGCTCCAGCCAGGGCATCTCTCCAGGGATACAGAGGCAGAATAAAATTGGGGAAAACAGCACAGTTGTTGATTGAGAGGCTAAACTCATCCATTCGAGAACTCAGAAGCACACTGGATACGAGCAGGGTACTGGGATGAACATAAATCACCGCAAAGGCTGAGCTGGGGGGTTCAGCCTGGAGAAGAGGAGACTCCGGGGAGACTTTAGAGCTCCTTCCAGTCCCTCAAGGGGCACCAGGAAAGCTGGGGACAGACCTTTCAGCAGGGCCCAGGAGAAGAGGTAATATCTTTAAACTAAGAAGAGGGGAGATCTGGACTGATATAAGGAAGAAATGTTTTACACTGAGGACATCAAGACCCTGGCCCAGGTTTCCCAGAGAGGTGATGGATGCCCCCTCCCTGGAAACATCCCAGGCCAGGTGGGACAGGGCTCTGAGCAACCTCATCCAGTTTGAAGATGTCCCTGCTCGTGGTAGTGGGGTGGCCTAGATGGGTTTTGAAGGTCCCTTCCCACCCAAATCATTCTATGATTCCATCGTAAAGCCTGACACCTCCTTCACAGCCCCTTGTAAGGTTTGAAGTTACAGCTTTACTTTGAGGGAAATTTTTACTTGGGGCTTTATTTTGAGTCATGTTCGGAAGTTCAGTATTAAATTAGACTCTGCAAAGAGCAACAGGCTAAACTGTAACTCCATAATAAGAAAGAGCCAGGGAGACACTGATTAATTTGCAGGGAAGCTGTTACACACCAAGCTGAGAGGACCCAGGACTTCCCAGCTCCCCTCCTGGGCCCTGCTGAGGTAACCACATCACCACCCTCTTCCAAGGACTCCTAGAAACAGATCCTGCTGCACAGCATCCTCTCTAAGCACAAGACCAGGAGCCCAGCAGGGTGCTCTTGTTTCACTTGCAAGCAAAGAACTTCAGAAAACTCTTCAAATAAAAGTTTCCTGAACACCAGCCACGACTTCTGAATCAACGCTCCGGCAGCAGATTCCTCCTCTCTCCCAGCTGATGGTGTGATGTCTCTTCACTTGCCAAACACCTGCTCATCACAACTGAAGCTTCGCGCTTTACAGCATGAACCAGCCTTTGCAAACACAGGAACTAACCAGGCAAATGAACCATTTCTTCAGGCTTCGCCCACAGCAGCCCCTTCCTTTCAAACCAGAGCCTGGGTGGCTCGTGGGGACCACTCTGAGCCGGAGAGGGACAACTGGAGCCCGGAGGGCTTCAGTCCTGGATCCTCCTAACTCCTGCCCCCCAGTGAGCTGTTGTGATTCATCCCAGAACCAAAAGGCAGAGCCAGCATATTAGGGAACAAGAGCACCACAGGCAATGCACACAAAGGAATAAGCACTCAGAAGTTGACAGAGACTCCATCCCCGCTCCCCCCAACCTCTTGAAGTCCTGAGACTTTTATGACATTTAGCATCTAACTGCTTCCATGTGCCACCGAGACACGCAGTGACAAGCAGCTGCACACCATTAACACAGAGCATCCCTGTCTTCAATTAAAATCCCTCCATTTCCTCCGACACAGGGAGCTCTGCGTCTTCTGTAATTTCCCACCCTGTGCTTTATACAACACACACTTCTCCAAAGCCGCCGCACAATTTCCCTTGCACTGAAGAGAAAACGCAACCGGGGGAACTTCACACGATGGAGACATTGGGGCAGAGTCAGTCGTGTTAAATAAGGCAGGAAATGGACCGGGGTAGGCTCAAACACAGGCATCATGGACTTGGGTAGGCTCAAACACAGGCATCACTTTTGCTCAGACTGAGGAGGAACAACCCCCTGCACCAGGACAGGTTGGGGGTGACCTGCTGGAGAGCAGCTCTGAGGAAAGTGACCTGGGAGTCCTGGTGGGCAACAGGGTGCTCATGAACCAGCAATGGGCCTTGGTGGCCAAGAAGGCCAATGGCATCCTGGGGGAGGCATCGGGAAGAGTGTGACCAGCAGGTGGAGGGAGGTCATCCTTTGCCCTGGGGAGGCCACCTCTGGAGCACGGGGCCACTGCTGGGCTCCCCAGTTCAGGAAGGACAGGGAACTGCTGGAGAGAGGACAGCAGAGGAACACAAAGATGAAGCCTAAAACATCTCTATTTACAAGGAAAGGCTGAGGGACTTGGGTGTGTTCAGTCTGGAGAAGAGAAGGCTGAGGGGGATCTGATCAACCCCTAGAAATACTTCAAGGAGGGGTGTCAGGAGGATGGGGCCAGGCTTTTCTCAGGGGTGCCCAGGGACAGGACAAGAGGGAACGGGCACAAACTGGAACAGAAGAAGTTCCCTCTCAACATGAGGAGGAACTTGTTCCCTGTGAGGGTGGCAGAGCCCTGGCAGAGGCTGCCCAGAGAGGTGCTGGAGTCTCCTTCTCTGGAGACATTCCAACCCCACCTGGACACCTTCCTGTGGGACCTGCTCTGGGTGGGACCTGCTCTGGCAGGGGGTTGGAGGAGATGATCTCCAGAGGTCCCTTCCAACCCCAGAGCATTCTGTGAAAACAAACCTGGCTCCAGACTTCAGCTGTACAAAGAAACCATGATTCCCAAGTGAGTACATTTAACCCTTGTGCTTTGTCCTCCATGCAACCATTTCTTCTGCTAAAATCTCAGCCTCTCCACAGAGGATCGACAGCATCAACTTAAAAAGAAAAGGCTGACCTGAATAATGATAATTTTCACTTAAGGCCTCGGGAATTGGCAATACCTCAAGCAATCAGCACACACTGGCTGCACAGATAAAAGCCAGTGGCTTTAACTTTACCATCTGAGACATGCCTTCCAGCGTGCGCATCTCTGATAAGCACCCGGCTGTTGCAAAGAAGAACCACAAGACTGAAAAAGTCTCAAATCTCCTTTTGATTTTATTTAGCTTCTAGAAGAAGGTGCTTCCAGACTGCAGAAACTGTGAAGAAGCACTAAAGAGAATAAAACCCAAGTGATTTGCTTTCACCGTGTCAGTCCCGTATCCCTTCGGTCAGAAATCCCACCTGAGAAAGGTGCAGATGAAAGCTGAAATCACAGCACCTCTTATGGATCCAGATTCATAAGGAGGTAAAATTTTGTTCAGAAAAGGAGACTGAATATCCAGACTGAAATGGGAATTTCATAGTAACAGTAGACAGGAGTAAAATGTCCACTTTTACTACATATTTATGTATTGGCCTCAGCTGTGTCTGGTCCTTTACCATCCGAGACATTTGATATGCCTCAAACATGAATATCAAACACATTTTGGTTCTTGTCTTGGATTTCTCCTAAGAAAAACCCAAACTAAACAACACAGTTTTTGTGAAGTCTACAGTTCTAGCTGTGGTCTGAAGAAACAGGGTTAGTAACAAATCATTTAAGACCACCTATTTCTTTCTGACTTCCTTGCTCACTGAAAGGAAGCAGCCTCATTCTCTCTTCCAACGCTTTAAGACCATGTGGAATTTAATTTTTAAAAATTATTTAACACGTTAAAACCATCTCCATATATCATTTGAGAAATATACAGCCCCCTGCCCAGCAATGATGCAGAAGGAGCCCAGTCCCTTGGACGTTGCCGACCACGGGCTTCTATCCACCCTGAACTGCACACCCAGCCTTGGCCAGGGCCACCTCGTGACCAGAACTTGCAGCTAAAACCTTCTGGTGAAAGAGCTTGGGTTTCTCATCTTTCCATTTCACATGAAGGACTGGACCCATTGGCAAGGGAAGGAATTTGGCATCACAACAGCAGTATTTTGGGGGTAAAGACCAATCAGAGAAAGATCCTCTGCTGTGGCTGGCAGGATCACCACAAAAATAAGAGTTTAATAGAACAACATGCTAAAACAGAAAGACAAAGCAACCCTTTTACAGTAAAGTCATGCAAGAGAAACTAGAACAGGGACAATCCTGCCACAGGGAGACCAATTATCAGCAGCCAGTTTAATGGCAATACTGTTGCCCTCTACAACATCAACAGAGGTGGCCCCAACCAAGCACTGCCCTGGAAGAGATGTCCCTCACCTTGAAGATCTCAGAACCTACACAGGAAGATGAAAGAAGAGAAAACAAGTGGTTAAATGACAGGGACAAGGACTAAACCCAGGGGCTGTGCATACAGTAGTAAGTTAAAACCATGCCAGAGCTGACCCAAGTGAAATAGATGAAGTCCCTGTAAGCAAGAATATGAAGTTGCTTCCCACCATCTCTCATAGCCAGCAACTAGGCTGGACTTGTTAAACTGCCACCCAGCAGCCTGCAAACTGTTTGATCCTACCACAAAGGGAGCATTCGCTGCAAAGGTCCCTGCCAACAGGCCACCATTGATGACCAAAACACACTTTATCCAAGGAAAAATTTGAGGAAATCTCTTTAAGTAGTTCTGGAGACACTTCAAGCTTTCCTCTGAACTGCATATTCCAGTTACCACCATGAGATACTCCAGCTCCAAGGGAACGAGCGCTTTTGGTCCCAAGAGACTGGGGCTTTCAGCTGATAACCCCTGTCTTCTTGCCTGGGGAAAAAACCTGTGGGGCTGAAAATATCCATGGCTTAAAGAAAAAAAAAAATTAAAAGAAGTGCAGCTAATTCTTCTCTTCCTCCTCAAACTGCTCTGAAACCAAGCCATAACGCTGCAGAAGCACTAGGAACCACCACACTGTCCTTTTGTCTCCTGTTCTCAGCCTTCCTCTTTCGAGACACCCCTGGCGCAGCTCCAGTCTCCCTGCAGCCACCTACACAGAAGGGACAACACCCTTTAGGAAGTCCTGCCACCACCAACACACTCTCCTGCCGTGGAGCAGACTGAAAGCCAGCAGATCCAACGACTGTATGTATTTGTAAGTGCTTATAGATGAGCACCAAGTCAAGAGCAGAGAAGAACCCCCAGTTTCTGCAGCCCTGGGTCACACAGGCCAACCAGGACCCAGAGAGGTGCTTCCTCCTGAGGCTCACAGAGCTCGTGGGGACATCAGCCCAGGTGGCTCTCACTTTCTGGCAGTTCTGGGCAAAAAGAGAACTGGTACAGGAAAATTTCCAGCTGTATTTACTAACTAAACAAAATGAACTGAAAAAATATAAAGAGTTAAAGTTTAAAAAGCAGGTTAATGTCAAACTAAATTATCAGGCTAATTAAACCTCATCTACTAAGCCCGTTTTTCTTTTATCTAATGACTAATTGTTTCATTAATTTGGGAAGGAAGCAGTAGGATTTCAATCCTCACGACAGAAGAGCATTATCACGGTGTCTGTAACAACCGTTGGCTGCAGACAACGAGCTTCATGTATTTACTCACAGATTTAAATCAGCGCCGAGACAGTAACTCCTGATGCTAAACAAAACCCTCCATACAAACTACAGGCACGTAAGGTCCCAGCTTCTGAAATAGTCACAACAAAGCAGATCATTTGTTATAATTAAAAAGCAGTGACACCATTCAGGTAGGAAGGATGGCTACATGAAATAAAACACACAAGGTCTAACGTTAAGAGCACGTAAAGAGGCTTTTGTAGAGAGAAATAGTATTTCAATCTGCGGTGCTCGAGAGAAATCCTAGGTCCATCTCTCCTGCTCACGCACAGCTGGAGTTCAGGTGAGCACACGTGTTCTCCTCCCAGCAGGAGCTGGAGGACAAACACAGAGTTAAAAAGTCAATAGAAAAAGAACAGCAGGTTGGGCTCAGAAAAACTGCTCTCGTTTCTTTTCTTGCAGGTACCTGCAAAAGCACCTTCTCTCCCTTTTGCTCGTGGATCTTAACGCTTGTTCTTCCTCTTTATCACCGTTTATTGATTTGACATGGAAAAGCAGCAGCAGAGCATTTGCTGGGAAGGATGGAGTGATGTGTGTAGATTCCAGAGGTTTAAAGCAGAATTGCCCTGAAACCTGAGAATCAAGTTCTAAGCAAGATTATTCAGCCCACAGGAGAAACACATTTTCCATGGGAAAACGGGTCCATCCAAAGCCCAAGCTTTCATTTTAGACCAGTTTTCAGTTTTGGAGCACCTTTAAAACCTTTACATTTCACAGAAGCATTAATGTTTTCATTGTAGGTTTCAGAAAAAGCAGGAACAAAAATTGGCATTTCCTAGAAGTATCCAGGAAGCTTTTCCAATTTATTGCTTTACAGCCCTGGAAAAAAAAAACCCAACCAAAACCAAACAAACCCCACTATTATTACTTTTAAAAGAAATTTAAAACGAATACTGCTCTGCTAGACTCAAGGCTTCTTTCAGCACAGAAAGGCAGATATCCCCTGATGATGTGGCACGGAAGGAACTCACCACACACGAGCACATGGTGAGTGACACAAAAGCCCCGGTGCCCAACCAGGGCACCCACATCAAAGGCAGGGAAACGGGGCAAGAATGAAAACACATCGAACCCCTTTGACAACGGTGAGAATTCTTGGGTCCTAACCCTGCGCCGACTCCACCACACAGACCTACTCGAGGAAAAAGACTCTATTGTAACTAAAAAGGGTATTAATCCAAGCCAATTAGTTCAACCAGACTAAACCTCTATTTGCAGAAGTGACCTTCTTCCAAATGAGCTCAATTTGACTCTGGAAGTAAATTAAGCCAAACCTTCGGGCGCATTTCGTTCTGAGTAAGAACTAAATTTCATCAGCTTCAAACAATCAGAGAACCTGAGAAGCTGAATTCTGACGACTTTGCACACCCAGAGGCGGATGAGCCCCGAACCTCTCAGCAATTCTTCCACAGGCCCCGTAGCGGTCTCAGCCCGGCGCTCTGCTCCCAGACTGAAGTGTGATGCTGCTCTCTTCCAGATGACAACTGTCTTTCCACCTCCCAGATGGCTCTGTTTCCACAGAGCTGCAAACATAAAGCTCTCTCGGGCTTCCAGATCCTGGGAATGGAAAGCATTATAAGATGCTTAAAGCTCTTATATTTGTGCGTTGAGTACTGCAGCCCAGAAGCCAGCTATTAAGAGAGAAATCGAGATACAAAGCTCTTACAAAAGAGTTCAATAGGAGGTTTCAGTTAAAAAACAAATAAATATGGGAGACTAGGGAGTTTGAAAATATTAAGGAATATAAATTTGTTTTCCGAGTACATTTTACTGCGTCTACTCTGTTAAGTGAAAAAGACTGCTCAGAGGGTATGAACTGAATCAATCAGAGCAGTTTAGGGAAAACACGACCCAGCAGTGAGGGGGGAGCAGGTAATTCACCCAGCTTCAGAAACACCAACCTGTTAGGGAAAAGGAAAAGACCACTGGGGCAGGGAGACAGCACAGAGGTCAAACAGGAGGAAGGAATTTCTGCTCAACTTGTAAAGTGAGGGATGACTAAATACCAACTGAAGTTCCTGAGACACGACTCAACCATGAAATCCAGCCCAAAAGGAAAGGCCTACAATGAGATAAACTAAACAAGGTGGAGATGGGAAAAACCACTCCTCCCAAGTGCTGCCATTAATGCATAGGTAAGAAAACAAAACGATGACAAACTTGCTTGTTGATCTCTTCTGCTCCAGGAACAGAAGAGCCCCAGAGCTGAGAGGAGCTAAAAAGCAGCTGAGAGAGGAACACACGTCCATGGCTCCCCGAATTTGAAGAGAGAAGAATAACCTGGCAGTAACACACAAGGCTGTGCCTGGAATGACAGAACAACAATTTCAGAGATGTAGTTTTGAGCTTTCTTCAGATAAGGAAGCTCTACGGGAAGATCAAAAAGTTCCCTAAGAGCAGGGGTATTTTTCAGCAATGAAAGCACAAGATGATGAATGGTGGAAGAGCATTTTGGTTCCCAGTCCAGGGGTACAGCTCCACAGCTCCCCACTTGCTCATCTCACTCAGCTTATCCATAGCTGTGAAAACAGTTATGCTGCAGAACTGCATGTAATCAGAACCCAGGGTCACAGAAACAATATTTGCATGTGGAGTTTTCCTATTTTTCCTAATTTCCTCCTCCAAGTCTCTCCTTGAAGCCCTTTACTCTCCCCCAGGGGTGCTGGTCACGAATGACCAAGTTTGTAGAATCACAGAATTGCCTCGTTTAGAAGGGACCTTTCAGATCAACCTAACACTGACAAAACCATATCTTTAAGCACTACATCTACCCATCTTTTAAAAGACATGGAGGTACTTAAAAAAAATGGACAGATATCTCTTAAATACCTCACATACTTCCAGGTATCATAGAAGTAGCTGCAGGAGCCACAGGCATTGCCAGAAATTGGGCACAGCCAGCAGGGGGGGGGCAGGAGGAGGGAAAAACCAACCCTTCCAAAAGGGACACTGAAACAAAACTGTTTCCAGGCAGCATTTCCTGACATTTCTCAAAATCCCATCAGAGCTCTCTAGCAAAAACAAAAGAGAGAAGTAGGCAGGCTCCCAGCACTGGGAATACCCCTCTCCATGTACCACTTGCACAAGGACAGGCAGCCCAGGGGAAATGTGCTGCCATAAGCTCAAACCTCCGCAGTTGCACAGAAGAGCAAATGATTATGAGGATGCTGAGATGAGCTCATCTCTTGTTTTAATCAAACTTGGTGGTTAAGTCAGCACTCCCAGATTTTTTTTTCCATTGCCCCTGAAGGGACCAGAGCCCAGGGAAGCAGTGGTGGGTTGCACCCCGGCCACTGCCACCCTCACCCAACACTCCGGTGAGGAGCAAAGCGCACGCACCCTGCTCAGATTTATCATTTCAAAACCCACCAACGACACACTTGGCAGAGTTCAGAATTCTCTTCTGGGGAGAAGAGACTCGCTACATTTTCTGTGGAGTCAGACATCTCTACTCCCAGAACCAAGTTCACACCAACAAATAAGGACACAAATCTTCATGAAGTCACACAACTCCCCCTCCCCACGCCCTTAAGGGGGAACCAGGGATATTCATTTCAATTTGGAGCATCAAAACCCTCAAGCCAGAAGCACCAGGCAGAGAATAACCACATCTTGCTGAGTACTCTGCGATGGACGGCTTGGGATTTGAAGAGGGGAGAAAAACAAGTTACCACACCGCATTTCATTTTTTTTTCTGGCTCTTAAATTCTTGCCAATAATAAAAGAATTTGTCATTTAGAACCAGCTCACTTTCCGCTCGAGAGGCGTGTGGTGGGACAGATTCCAGCTCATTCTCCCACAGCATCA
Organism: Nycticryphes semicollaris; assembly: GCA_013400055.1. NCBI lineage: Eukaryota > Metazoa > Chordata > Aves > Charadriiformes > Rostratulidae > Nycticryphes > Nycticryphes semicollaris. Next base: position 470,271 of record VXBJ01005042.1, read on the forward strand.
CTTCAGCTGAAGGGCAAACAGGAGCAAGGGTTTAAGCGCTAAAGCAAACAGATGTCGCTTTAACACACAGGTTGATGAAAGGGGCCGTACAGAGCTGCTCTTGAAGTCAGCTCTTTGTAGCCTTCATTCCCACAGATAATTATGAGCTTAAACGTTCCAAGACTTCAAATGATGTTTTGCACTTTCTTTGCGATAAAAAAAAATAATAAAAAAATACCCTTATGCTTTTTAAGTCAACATTAATGAATCTTCACAAGGACAACAGCAACAGGCCACAGTTGTCTAAGCAACAGACTTTTAGGGGTGTTCTGGGGTACCCAGTGCTCCCAAAAACCCCATTTCCTGTGTTCATTCTTCCCTCGTATGCTGTGCATGGTCAGCCCCCTCAACTCCACAGTGGGCACCCACTGCTGCCCAGCACTGGCCATTTTATGGTACTGGAAGGGCACGTTGGGATGGATGATGAAGAGAGTAGAACCCAGTGAGCCAGGACCAGTATCACCAACAGCGAACGTATCTGGAAAACAAGGTACTTTTCCCTTTTCACACAGATGTGTCTTGTAAATAATTAGGTTTCAACCCAGGGTTTTTACACAATCACAGAATTGTCATGGTTGGAAAGGACCTCTGAGTCCACCGAGTCCAACCATACACAAAACCACAACCCACACCCTACAACCTCGGCCACCAGAGCATGCCCTGAGGTGTCACATCTACATGTATCTTAAATACCTCCAGGGATGGTGACTCCACCTCCCTGGGCAGGCTGTTCCAGTGCCTGACCACTATTCCAGTCAAGTCATTCTTCCTGAGATCTAATGTGAACCTCCCCTGGTGCAACTTCAGACCATTTCACNAAAGAGTCCCAGCTCTCTCAGCCTTTCCTCAGCAGGGAGATGCTCCAATCCCTCCAGCATCTTTGTTGTCCTACGCTGGACTCTCTCCAGCAGTTCCCTGTCTCTCTTCAACTGGGGAGCCCAGCACTGGATGCAGGATTCCAGTTGTGGCCTCACCAGTGCAGAGCAGAGGGGGAGAATGACCTTCCTGGACCTACTGGCCACACTCTTCCCTACACAGCCCAGGATTCCATTGGCCTCTTGGCCACAAGGGCACATTGCTGGCTCATGGAGAGTTTGCTGTCTATCAGGATGCCCAGATCCTTCTCCTCAGAAGTGCTTTCCAGCAGGTCCACCCCTATACCTGTACCAGTGCCTGGAATTCTTCCTCCCCATGTGCAGGACCCTACACTTGTCCTTGTTGAACCTCATGAGGTTCTCTGCCCAGCTCTCCAGGCTGTCCAGGTCACACAGGATGGTGTCACAGCCCTCTGGAGTATCAGCCAGATCTCCTCTGGTCCTGTCATTATTCGCCTGGGAGAAGAGGCCAACACCCACCTCTCTACAACCTCCTTTCAGGTAAAACCTAACCTAACCTAAAAATTGTCAGGCTTACTATTCTCTTGGAGACAATATACATAACAAGCCTTCCTTTAATACTAAATTTGAGTAATAACAATTTTTACAAGAAGCCTTCCCAAAGAACTCTAAGTAACAAAATGAGCACTTGGGAGAGCAAAGCTGTAGGTCTTAAGCCCCCAGATGCTGAGTGTATGAACTCAAGGGAACCCAACCCCAGGGAACAGAGGAATTCATCTAGGATTTCACATGCACCTTAAAATAAAAAGTGACAGGGCAGGGGCCAGCATGCATCCAGAGAGACTGGTGTGTAATAAACTATGATAATAACAACAAGAAAATAGAAGAAAAAAAAGGAAAAAAGAAAACAGATCCCCAGCTACCCCTCGAAGGGCATAATGTCAGACTAATAGTGAGGAAGAAGAACTGGGTTCACTGGACTGCAGGCTCTATTTTGCGTAGCAAGTACGTGGGGGAAGAAGGAGCTGGGGAAAAGGGAATATCAAAATCAGCACAAGTCACAAGGCATCAACAGTCCCTTGATGACAGAAGAGTAGTTTTTGTTGGCACAGCTCACGACAGCTGGAGGAATAATTGCAAAGCTGAGCGAGAATGCCTCGAATATGTTTTGCCTTTAGATTCTCAGATGAAAGACGTTATCCACGAGCACTTTGCAAATGTTAATTAGACCCGCACAGCCCCTTCTTGGCAGACCAGGAAGCCTTATTTTGCAGAGAGGGGAATGAGTATCTCCAACACTTTTAACAGAAGGCATTTACTCTTTCTAATTCAGATGTGCCCCATAGATACATACACCATTAAACCCACAAATTAACCTCTCCATCTTGACTCTGCAGAAAAATCAAGCCAGCTCTTTCCAGACCCACCGGGCTTCCCGTTGTGAAATCTCTCCTCGATTTGAGAGCTGTGTCCTGCAGGATTGCCACTTCCCAGCATCAGCCTTCATCAAGCTGCTGCCCAAGAGTGTGTCCCAGGCTTTTGGGGACACGTTTAGACCACATGCTGCCAGTTTAAGAGCTCTCACTGCAGGTAGGAAGAGTGTGTCCTCATTACCCCCAGCAACCTGCCTGTCGTACCACCACTGCTCCTGCTCCACGAGGAGAAGTACCTCCAGCATCTCCCCGACACGATGCTCCAATTAGGGACTGGAGTCCTCAGCTTTGGCTGAGTTCCTCCTCGCTGAGCCTGAGGCAAGAGCCTGAGACTCCAGTAACAATCAGGTTTCATCCATCTTCCCTCTAATTAGACATTATATCAGCACACAGAAGTATGTCAAATTAGCTTCATGCCTAGTCATCAACAGCTACTGCTCCAAACAAGCTTCCTAGTCTATATATCAACATAAATACATCACTCTTCAATATAAAATTCCATTAATGTAGATTTAATCCAACACGCTGAGTTGGAGTGGGGAGAAGCAGTGGAGATAAAAAGGAGCAGTGAAATATTTACCAAAAGAGGTATAAAGTACTTGAGACACCTGCACTGGCAGGGCAGTGGCACTGCTGTCTTCTGTAACAAAGAGCTTATCCTCAAAAGAAAACCAGTCAACTCTTTGCTAAATCCACATATTTTAGAGATGGGCCAGTTTGTTGAGTTTCCACAGAGTAGCTGAGAACATCTGCAAAGACAGGAAGAAGAGCATAAACAAACATGTGAACTAAGAAGCCAAAATACACAGCGTGGCCAGTGCTTGTGATCTTACCATGAGAATAAGCACATTTGGAGTTCTTCCCCGTTAGGAAAAAAACCAAGAAACCAAAACTAACCAACCGTGAGGCAGCTGATTAAGTACATATTTCAGTTGGAAATATATTTTATGATGCAGTTGGAAAAGAAACCTAAGAATAAGTAGAGCACATGCACAGATTTAAGACACTAAAAGGCATAAAATCTTCCAGTTTTCAGAAATCTCATCCCAACATATGTACAGCCTAGGAGAAACTTGGATGTGAACAGAATAGTGTAAAATGTGGAGTTTTAAGACCTTGTTTCCAATTCTAATTTCTTCACACATACTTGACAAAGACCCTTCTGCCTTACGCTGCTGAACACGAGGAGGAGGAGGATCTCTGCAGGGATGAAGAGTGGTGCCTCCCCTTACTCAAGGCTGTGAGGTACTGAGTAACATCCCTTCCCCTGGAGCTGGACAAACCCAGGTCTCTCACTTGTGACAGCAAAACCAGATGCCCACGTACAGGCAGGTCCCTCAGACATACCAGTTCAGCAGCAATTACTGGTCCAATGGATTTCTGTGTGGTGAGTGCACAGCGTTAGAGCATCTTCCAAAGCAAATGAACCATTAAGGAAATCAGAGTTTGGGGATACAAACTGCCACTCAAGTCATTGAGTCTCACGCTCTGTGGTACTCAAATTCATAAAATCATCTAGGTTGGAAGAGACCTTTCAGATCATGGAGTCCAACCAACTGACAAAAGCCACCACTGACCCATGTCCCTCAGCACCACGTCTGCCCGGCTTTGAAATCCCTCCAGGGATGGGGACTCCACCACTGCCCTGGGCAGCCTGTTCCAGTGTCATTCAGGTTATGTTCTCCTACAACAGCAGAGGGGAGGACATTTTCAAACCTCTCCAGCTGCTCTCTGACCCCACTTCACCTGGGCCAGCCTGGCTTAAAATCCCATTGGGTCAAACAGTGCTCCAGCTGGAGAGCTCAGATACCCAAGGGCACACACAGGTTACAGACGTAGTTACACTGTGATTTTATATAGATAATTTACATTCTGTTTATGTTTACAGTGTAACACAGGGCACAGTGCAGGCCACCATCTGGCCACTGTGCTCAGCAAGTCAGGAGACTGTCCAGGGCTACAAGCAGCCTTCAGACCAAACTCAGAGGATGGAAAGATTTCCCTCCACTAATCCAGTGCCTCACTTGTCCTTCCTGGGACCTTGCATGGTCACAGCACCTTTCCCCAGGAGCTGCAAAGCCTGGTGTCTGTAACACCAGGCTGCTCTATGCCACAACACACTGGGGCCACCACTGTGAAGTCACTTTGTCACTGCCCCACACCATCTTCTCTTTGCTAATCCAAGGCAGAAGCAGTTCCTAAAACCACAAAAACCTGAAACACAGCCAGGGAACCAGGTAGCTGGTGGTGCAATTCCAGTATTCCCCGCACTGCTGCAACCTGGCACTGCCAAGAGGCAGCAGAAACATTTGGGGTAGAGCCAACAGATGTTTGCTCTTGCATTTCATTACCCCCTCTCTGACCCTTTGCAGGGTGGCAGCACCCACAGGGAACCCCAACTGCTGGCTCCATCCAGCCTCAAGTGCCAGATCCAGCCCAGGCTCTTCCCGTGCAGCAGCTTCATATCCTTTACCACCCAGCTCAGGTTCTCCAAGCTCCTCCCAACGGGTGGTGGTAACTCAGGGGTTAAAATAATACACCCCCCCCTGCATGAGCTGGTTTTTAGTGACAGACAGATTCAAAGTTTTATGGCTTGAAATTTCATCTACGCCCTTGACTTCTAGTTCGATGAAGGCTGCATGGAGTAAGGTAGATACTGAGACATTATTAAAGGTGTCTGTTGCTTTCAGAGCAATTCCTGCAGAAGGGTATGGATTTGCCGTACACCTCACCTCGATGGCAGCTCAGAATCAAGGCAATTCGGGATGAGAAACGTTGCTGTGCTTTAACACACACTGCCACGCAAGGCAGCTGCACTGACCTTTGCCAGCTGCCCTTTTGGGGTCCTTCTGACAGATGGTTGCACTTTTTGGACTGGTTTGGGATTTTTACTGCCCTTAGAGGACACAGCACACAGTGACACGGAGCAGATCTGCACGGTGCAGCAGCAGCTCACTGGTACCAGCTAAGAGGTGGCATAACTGCTCGCCTGATGCCTGTAAAGTCATAGAACTGTTCAGGTTGAACTTAAAGATTATGAAGGTCCAACCACCCTGCCCTGGGCAGGGACACCTCCCACCAGCCCAGGTGGCTCCAAGCCCCCTCCAACCTGGCCTTCAGCCCCTCCAGGGATGGGGCAGCCACAGCTTCTCTGGGAAACCTGGGCCAGGCTCTCACCACCCTCACCCCAAAAAACTTCTTCCTCACAGCTCAGCTCCATCCCCCCTCTTGCCTCACCACCCTCACCCCAAACAACTTCTTCCTCACAGCTCAGCTCCATCCCCCCTCTTGCAGGCTCCAACCCTTCCCCCTCCTCCTAGGGCTCCCCTCCCTCACCCACAGTCCCTCCCCAGCTTTCCTGGAGCCCCTGCAGGGACTGGAAGAGGCTCCACGCTCTCCCCGGAGCCTTCTCTTCTCCAGGCTGAAGGCCCCCAACTCTCTCAGCCTGTCCTCCCAGCAGAGGGGCTCCAGCCCTCCCAGCATCTCTGGGGCCTCCTCTGGTCCTGCTCCAACAGCTCCATGTCTTTCACATGCCCAGCACAGGGAGGACTACTGAAGTCTGGGGCAGCTCAGTGGGATGGCAGAGACCAAAAGCTTCCAGGAAAACAGAGAGGCCCTTGAATTCCCAGCCACGCACCAACCTGTCAAAGTGCAGGGAGCTCTGCTGTCTGAGCAGCTCTCTTCTTCTGAACCCCAAGGAGAAGCTTGAGGCTCAGCACTCAAGGCTGCAGGAGGACTGGAGCTAGCAGGAGGCTATCCCTCTGCCTGCGTGGGCAGGGGACAGGCCTTGCTATTTTGGCTCTTTATGATAAAAGGCAGAGCACATTTTTGGCCTTCCCACACAAATCCATAGCTGTGTGACTGCCAACACTTTATCGCTTCCCATTTCATTTTTTTCCTCTATTTTAAACTTTGCCCAAGGTTATATTCAGCAAAGGTTTCTCTCTCAAAATATAGCATTATAAATACTATCACATTAACAAATGGAAATTGCATTTAAATCCTTCTTGAAAGCACATGCTTTTCAGAAGGAAGCCCCAACTAAGCAGAAGAGCAGCAAACCTTTGCCCCACGTCCCTTTGCAGGTGAAGCACGTTGCAGAGGTCATCTCCTGGGCTGGACTCCTGACTTTCAATTCATCAATTGCCTCTCACAGGAGGCAAACTCCATGCACACACATCTGTCACACAGAGCAAGCATTTCCCAAGTGGCCTTGAATCTTGATAGTGAGTACAAACAAGCGTGGGACAGCTGGGGACCTCCTAAATCAAGTACAACCTGCTACAGTCACCAACTCAAAGCCCTCTCTGAAAAGCATCAGAACGTTTCAGGAAGAGCCCAAGTGGTTGTTGAACTCACCCTCATTTTCCACCCAAACTGCTGGTGTAAAGCTGTGTATTTCATGACTAAAAGCCACCTGGTAACTCTCAGATGCTGTTTATTTATGGCTTCATGATATCATTTTCCTTTTGGAGATAGTTGTCCTTTAAGTTAAAGGATTTTTCCACCCCCCTCGTATGATATAATCTATATACACATTTACAGAGAGAGATGGTAACCCTTCTGCCCACCCTTCAGCATCCTAAGCACCCCTCTGTCACCCTCTGCAGCTGCTCAGTGATGGCTGACAGGGCCCCTTTTGCAGCTCCTGTCTCCAGAAAACCTTCCACACTTCAGAGCAGCAGCCGGCTGTTATGTGGCAAGACTCTTCCAGATCATCCTTCACTGACTCTAATGACTCTGGAAAGATCCCTGGGGAGGGAGCGCTTTACTGCCAACAAGCCCCATTAAGTATCCAACAACATCCAGCAAGAAGCAGCAGAACATTATTTATTTAGTTTTAATTATTTTTTCAAGTTGGCCCTAACACACAGAACATGACAGAGCATAAGCTGTGTAAATGATCTGCCCACAATGCTCTGCACTCATTTTGGTGGCTGTAAGAAAATGCAGCTACTTCCAGGAGAAGTAACTTAAGGCGGGATCACAAAGTAGTAATATGAAAGCACTGCTTTTACGGTGGCTGCCCCCCACCTCTCTTATCACAAGGGAGATAACACCTACAAGTACCTTTCAAATCCTGAAACACAACTACTGGCACCACAGACTTCGTTTAGGATGGGGTTTCGTGCTGATGTTCGGCTGATCTAATGGCCTGTTGCTGCCGAAAAGAGATCTCTCCCCCAGCTTCCAAGCCTGGATCCACAGTGAGCTGATTCGGGGAGCGAGGCTGGAAGGAAACTATCTGCAGTGAGAAGGAAGGAATCGGACACGTATCAGCACACAAAAAAAGGATCAGTGGGAGCACAACACCGGGAGCAAAACCTCTCCTTTGCAGCACCAGCTTGACATTCTGTCAGTTCAGCTACAAGGCACAACCACGCTCTAAATTTAGACAGCTTTAGAACCATAAAGCTGTATCTCACGTCCATTATTCCTCTCCCAACACAAGAATGAGCCATTCTATTATAAATGCTTTTAAATGACTGTAGCACTCTCCACCCTACAGGAGCGCACATCAATCGGGGATAAAGCGGTTCAACCTCTGAGTAAAGACAAAATCTGAGACAAAGCTAATGGTGGTGAAGGACGGGTTGCCCAGGGAGGGAAATGATCACAGGTTTGGGAGGAAAGGAGGAAAAAAAAAGCCCTACAATTTCCCTGCACCTAGGTCACTGCTCATTAATGTTACAGAGAGAATCATTTCACATGTTATAAATTATGCTGCTCTTGGCTTACTCCCTTATTATCCATCTCAGACAGCTTCCACCACCATTTCACACACACAGGCTAATGGAACACTTACTCTGAATAAAATGCACATGAGAAAGAAAACTGGGGGGCTCCATTTAAACCAGAAAGAAAAAGAGACACCACCATCCAGAGACAGTTTTCAGGTTTCACAACCCACTTCTCAGAGTCACTCTCTGCATTTCCACCTTCTCCAGAAAAAGGAAAACCTCTCTGAAAACAATCTCCAAGCTGTGCAGGCAGAGGACGTGGTTGTTTTCTCCTGTTGGTATTTCTCTCTACCCCCTGCAGGCTGGGGATTGCCAACAGACTTTTTAAAAGCTTTCCCATTCAGGCCACACTCCGTTGTAAGAAGTTTCTAAGAGAGAGAACTGTGTTCAAGACAGTCACATAAAACTTTCAATTTTGGCTATTAGAGTTCAGCACTCAACAGCAAGTAGCCAGTTTCTGTCGTGTCCCCCCTGCCTCACTTATTTTTTGTTCCCTGTAATCATGGCTTGAAAAAAAATGCAGCTATAAACACACACACTTCTTTAAATACTTCAGATTTTAACTGTATTTTAATAAAATCCAACATCAGACAGTCATGTATCAGCGATATCTTCTCTCAGGGCTCCTTTCCCTCTTTTCTCTCCTTTCAAATCTTCTGCTAGTATCACTGACAAAATAAACTAATAATAGTTATTTAAAAGTGCTTTAGTCCAAAGGTTCAAGGTTGAAAGAATCCACAACTTACTGAGGGAGAACAACAAAACCCCACTTCAACCAGAAAGGCTAAAACAACTCATTTCAGCTCAAATGCTTTGTCGATTCTCCCTCTCCTTCCTGCTAAAACTCTGAGACTATGAACTGTGTGGTTACTGTCCCACAGCCTGACACTTCCTCTCGCTCCTGCAGGAAGATCTCAGAGGCAATAACAGAAACAAAGACACACTTGACTGGCAAACCCGAGAGTACCAGTATAAATTAGCTCCCCAGAGACCTAACGAAGGCTTCTTCCTCAGAGGCATCAGCCCTGTGATGCCTCATGGTGAGCACTCCAGACAGAATTAAAAAGACACGGGGAAAGGCAGCAGCAGGATGAAGCAGAGGATCCAGGAGGCTCCACGTAGAAGCCGGGAAGGGAAAGGGAAGATGTGCATCCTCCTTTCCTCAGGAGCCATTTCGGTGCAGCAATGCATCCACCTTCCACACCTCCCAACTTAAATCTCTTCTGCAAATGGTTTCATAGGAACTGCTTTATAAGACCTGGACTATAGCCCAGAAAATCTATACTTTCTGGAGCCACAGCCACCACTGGACACTTGGGTTGAGGCGCTGTGCAATGCCTCTGAACTCAATCCAGATCCAGACCAACTTAGCACCAGCAAAAGTCTCTCTCTTTTCAAGAGCATGAATACTAACACACAGAACAATAAACTGACTCTTCACACGATTACTATCAAAGATTCAAGATTTTAGGTGTTTTTCTGCAGCACCATGTAAGTCCTGGCTATGCCTGCTCGCAGAGGCAGGAGTGAAACCCGTCCTGCCCAGTGTTCCCAGCAAGGAACAACACTGCTTGCCCCTTACTGCTCTGCACCAAGATCTCCTCTTCTAAAAGTTTAAGTGTCATCTTCACAGTGAGATGCCCACCACTTCCACATCAGCCTTTCTGCTGCCTGCAGGAGGTAAAAAAAAGCTTGGCTTGCTTCTAGCTCCTGTGTCACTTCAGAGGAGGGAAGAGAAGAAAGGGCCATAAGGAATTATTATCCTCCAGACAGCGGCAGGTCTGGGACCCACAGATTACAGGAAGCATGTGACAAAAACAGCTCCAGAAGGGAAAAATTTACTAACCTTGTTATTAGTTTTGGAAAAATAACACCACCAATTCCCACTCTTCCTTTGATTTGCAATGGGAGGAGGAAGGAGGTTGAAGGAGGGAGAAAGAAGTTGTTTAAACGACAACAGCTGTTACATCAATACCAGCGTAACGGAGTCGTGAGCACCCTGTTCTTGTCAGAGCAGTCGCTGTTTGAGGGCTCTGCCTTTTGAAGAGAACTTTATAACCTTGAACACGAACCTTCAGCTAGATTTTCTTCCTCATCAGAAGTCACTTATCCTGCTGAGTGACGACAGAACAATTCCACAGTGTAAATCCTTGTCCTGCCAGGGCCTTCCGTGATCAAGCTGCACAGGAAACTTCCTTGCTCCCACAAAAGCAAAGGAGGGTTTCACTTGGGCCTCTCACAGTTGTCCCCAAGGGCCCCTCTCCAAACTGCTATGTGAACCTTTGGTGTGGAAAAAGCTTCATCTGACAATGTGAGCTAAAACACTTTGATCCAAACTGAAAATTCACCTGTCAATCTTTTATCAAGTCCAGGGCTTGAAGAAAGTGTTTAGATCCGTCTGTGTACAGATTTGAGTCACAGAAGTGAATTAATGCTACTGGCAAACATTCCCTACTTCCTAATTCTTTACTAGACTAATGCAAACCTCCTGGAGGGTCCCTTTAATGCCTTTTGAACCACTCTGAAATAGTTTTATTATAGTAAATAATTACTGCACCACAAGCAAGTTTAAATTTGTTCTCAGGCTTTGTACCTTGGAGTATTCTTGTCTCCAGCACCATTCCCTTCCTCAGTAACCAAGTCCAGATATACATAAATTGCTTCCAGCAGAGCAGGCTCTCAGTGCCTGCTTTTGGATAAATGAATGATATTCAACTCAGGAGAAACTGAGAGAAGCCAGAAGTTCTTAAATCAAACTGCAATCTGGCCAGTCCCCAGGGTTACCAACCCCATTCTTACGGCAGAGCACAAAGGGTCAAGGCCTCTGATTTGAGGAAGAACTACCCAGAAGCTGATGTTCTCCAGGAACTCTTACCCCTGGCACAGACATGCTCCCCAGGAGCCAAAGTACCTCCTGAACTGCCACACGCCACTGCTACAGTTCCTGGGGTGCCTGATGGCAGAAAACAGAGCAGAGCAAAGCAAAGGAACCATCAGGCTGGATGCAATGAGGTTTGGGTTTGTCTGACTACAAGGAGGCATCTACCACATGCTCAACTCCTTGGCCTCCATCCAGCTTCTAAGGTGATCCATCATCACATGCAACATCCTTTTGGCAAACCTGGATGTCATTTCAATTTGGACTTACTTGCCTGGCCAGGACACAGGTTAGAGCCAAGGTATCCTTTATTTTGCAGGGAAGATCCCATGTCATCCCACAGACCTCCAGGCTGGCATAAATCCAGCTCTACTTCAACTCACGTTGTAAATAGCTCGAGGAAACCAGCCCAGCAGGATACCTGGCCTCCAGGGGACACAGTTTCTGATCAGCCACTGTTACCTCCACAGTGGAGAGTGTATGTTCAGTGAGAAGTCCTGCATGACACTGCTGAACAGGAAAGATCAGATGGAGACACAGGACACAGGAGCAGAAAGAGACCTGTCTAGAGCCTTATCCCTGTAGCAGACAGATCACAAAAAATATAGGTAGGGAATCTGCCCAGATATTCTCCCTAGAAGCAGCCTGGAGAAGAGCAGCAGAGGAGCTGGAGCCAAAGCCCAATGGGGGATACCTGAGCTTTGTTATTTAATAATGATAAAAGCCAGCAACAGGACTAGAGTATGATGGATGGAGAGTTGCAAACCTGCTTTAACGCATTACGGAGGATCCTGCTTGGTTTTAGCCCCACTTGAGCGCTCTTTCTCTAACCCACCATGGGATTCAAGAAGAACTGTAAGCAGAAAAGAAATAAACACACAAACAGTGACCTATTCTATCTAAATATCAACCAGTTCCTGGAGGAGAAGGGAGGAGAACAGAACCAGAACTGATATTACAGGCTTAGCAAGCAGGAGCACTTCAGCACATACTGCCAGCTTTGTGACTCTGCCACAAAGGCAGCCTGTTACAGCTCCACCATCACAGCATTGTCCCACACAGCCTCAAGTCTCCATTTCAATGGCTGTATTAAATGGAAAAAGTCCCCAGGGTGATGGCACTAGTTGGCTTTTCGGGGCTCCCCTTTTATAGGATGCTGCTTTCTAAGCACTGCAGCATCCCAGCAGGGATCCCAGAAAGGTCTCCAAACTTTCCCTCGCTCCGAGCTAACACATGAGGCTTCCCCTGTGTGGAGTCTCTCCATCACAAGAGATCTTCCTGGGCAGGACAAAAGTCCAACATGTAACTCAGCATTTTACAAGCCCTTTCCATGCTGGCTACATTATTCAGTCAATGTACTAAATAGAATATAAATGAATGGACAGAGTGTTCCAGTGCTGTCCAGGAAGAGCCGATTCCTCTTTCAGAGAGATTAACCTCTGGTGCATTTACACCCTCACAGAATTGCCCAGCCAAAAATAATGCTGAAACCAACACGAGAAACAGCCAATTTGGCTGTTCTTATCCCAACCAGATTAAAAATTACTCTTAATTTACTATTTTACTAAGCTACATCTGAAATTGTTACAGTAGGCTTTCTGCAGGCTGGCAAGCAAGCTGCATGCAACTTAAGCATGGGTGAAAAGAATGAGAAAAAACCACAACTATATGTATTATACATGAAAAAAGCAAGGAGAGAATGAAAAAGCCTCCTGCCAACAGTCCTTCCTGTTAAATGAGCAGAAGCTGGGACACCCTGGGTAGTGATAGACCCCAGATCAACCTGTGGTTTCTGGATGTATTTCTCTCCTCCTCCTTGTGCCATGTGTGTCCCCCTTGAACTCAGGGCTGTATGGCTGTGAAAAGCAGCTCAGCATGCCCAAGGTGACATGTCTTGGCAGGACAGGTGAGGCTTTAGGGAGCTGGTGTTTTATTACCAGTGCCTGGACAAATCTGTGCAATGAAAGGATTGTACAGTTCTTGACATACTCTCCTGGACACAGCAGCAACGTCAGCTCCTTCAGGAGAAGCTGCTACAAGGACTCGGCCAGCCTACACCTGTAGATCTAGTTTACAGAACCATGATACCACAGACAGGAGATGCAGGGCATTTGGCACAATACTGGTATGGCAGAAGTGGTCACCATACCCTTGGTGACTACCACCCAAGGAGGTGGCTGAAGCAGAGAGAAGCCAGTTCCTTTGGCTTCTCTGAGCAGAAAAGCCACCAGCAGAGCACATGGACTGGCCCAAATGACTGTGTGGGTTCTTTGGTTTTAAAAGCAGGAAGGAAGCACCGAGGAAGGTGGCAGAGAGGAAAGAGGCAGAACAGCCCAGCAGGAGGAACAGCCACAGAGCTGGGAGGTGTGGGGGAGCCATGCCCTGGGACTCAAAAGATACACCTCAACACAGGGAAAGATCTCTCTGACTCAGTGCTGAAGAAGAGGAGAACACCCAAGTGTTTTCACCTTAGCTGAACTGAGGTTTCCCAGCCTGTCCCCAGGCCAGGACTTTAACCACCCTCGTGGGAGCTCTGATTCACCTTAGGGCAGCACCAAAGCCACAGATGTGAGTCAGGGCAGATACACGAAACCACAGCCTTGCCCCAGCCCCAGGCATGTCAGTCTGCAGACCAGCACTGCAGAACTGCTACTACAACCCTGGATGTTAAGACTTCAGTAATGTTGTATTCCAGTTCTACTTTTTGGAAGCCACAGCACTAATAAAACAAACATCACTTAGGCAGAGCACAGGGGATGGAGGGGCATGCCTTTCCCTTGCAGAACCAGTACTTGTTTGATGACACTGATTTCTATTTATCTAAATAAGACTAATTTCCTCTATTGATACCATTTCCCCTCTTAACCAATGGAGAAGGGAAGGGGGTTTAACATCCAGAGTGTTTCTTGTCCCCATTTCCAAGATGCAGTGCACACCACCAGCCTTTTCATTCCATGGTACTGCTGCAGGATACAGAGACACGACTGACAGCTTTAGCATGAAGCCACACAAGGTCTGCCAGGGCTCCTTGTTAAATACTACATTGTTCTAGTGACTCAGTTATTCATAGTTTTTCTGATAGAGTCTTTAGATTAGACACATAAACTTCAGCATTTTAGAAAAAAACTAAGTCTATGGCTTAGTATTACACAGAGCATAAAAAATTCCTAGTTTCTTTTCTAGGGTTATAGACACAGAACTGAAGCAAAAGGACAGAGCCTCAGAAACCCAATGGTTCTTTCCAGCTTCTAATAGGTAGGACTGAGAACATTGAAGAGGAGAAAAAAAGCCAGATGTGCAGCATGACCAAAAGTTACCACCAAAAGGAAAGAGGACAGAAGAGGAGTGAAGACTGTCAAAGACATGGAGCATTTTCTGTAAGGACAGCTAAATTAATTAGGACTTTTTCATCTGTAATAGAGACTGCTGACAGGGGACACGGTAGGGATCCACAGAACCCAAACCAGCGTGGAACTGACAAACAGGCAAACAATTCCCTAAACAGGGGCTTATTACAGTAAACTAGTTGGCAGCAGGTTGGGTTACCAGGAGGAGGTAGTTCATCACACAAAGTTACAGTTACATTTTGAAATGCCAGAGGCCAAAAGCCTGTGTGGGTTCAAATAAAAGCTAAATAAATTGATGCGAGATGAAGGCTACTTCTACTGGCCACTGCTGGAGACAGGACGGAGTCCTCTGGCCTCCCCCAGCTCAGGTGGGTGTTTGCCACGTTCTGAGTTTTTAAATAAAGAAGGCAAGAGTCGATGGCATCTTCTGAGAAGAGCAGCAGCAAGAAGCAGGAATGTGTGTCCCTTGCTGCCCACTGCTCCCTGGGAGGACTGCAGGCAGGAGGAACATGCAGCAGAAATCCCCCTTGCGATACCAAACTAACATCTCTCGTGAAACTTTCAGAATTACAATTATGAGGAGACAAAAACCACACAAGCACCTACACAGCTAAGCCTGGCACTTCCACAGGAAGCATCAAGCCTACGCTCACGTCCATACAGATTGATGCCACATCCTCATCGAGAGGGACCTGCAACACAACCTCCCTGCGAGACCTAGCTTTGCTGCCACGCCAGGAAGCCTTGTGATGCTTGAAGGTGAGTCTCCTGAAAACATTTTTATATTCCAGTTGCAGCCCAGTTATGTAGATATTTAGTGCCACAGAGAGAGTTTGCGTAAGAATGACTTAAGGACTCGCCTGAAACAGGTTATTTTCCCATTCTGTTCCATGGCAATCATAGACAGTGTTCCCAGCATCTCCCCAGTTCCAGCTCTCTGCCAAGAACAGCCCCCTGCTCAGTGATCTCCTACTGACCTCAGTTCATACATGCAGTCTTCTTGCTTTAATCACAGACTTCTGCCCTACGAAAGGACTCCACACCTGAAATCTTGTCTCCTACAGTCATTGGTCCAGCCATCAGGCCCCTAAATGTGTAACAGCTTCTGAAGGTCGATGCTGAGCCTGCTGCTCATGACACTCACTGTAATAGATGTTCTACAGGCCAAATTACGCCCTCGGGGGAGCCTATGCAGCCTCGTGGCCTTCCACAGATTGCACAGCTGTCAGGCTGCAACTTAGTATGTTCTCCTTAAGATATGCAAGGAGAGAGAGAATTCAATGGTATCGACTTATTTTAGCTACTGAAGTCAGCAGATCTGACTCTAAACACACATTGGGATTAGATCTGTCAATTAAGACCATGGCACGATGGCATCGTTGGGTCAATAACAGCATCTTTTGTTCTTCACACGACCTCTCTGCTACTTCCAGTTTTATTCTTCACCACTCTTAAGTTCCAGCTCTGTACCAGCTGAGAAGAGTCTGGCACATAACGAGAGTAGAGGAAAAAAAAGACTGCTCTGAACCCAGAAGTATAACAAGCTAAATCAATGCTCTGCTAAGTAGGAACAGACCATCTGAACCAAGGACATCCTGACATGGTCTGATACAGGAGAAGTTAAGAAGCCACAAATAAGTAAGCCTCTTTTTTCTCCATCTTGCACACAAGCACAGGAATTCTCTGCCCCGCTCCCAGGATGCATTTAAACCAACTTTAATGACACAACCCAGCCTCCAAGTGTATTATTTCGTGCTTGTCTTCTGTTAACAAACAGCTTCAGTTTTAAAATTCACCATCCCTCTCCATCCTTAGGGGAGCTGCCTGCTAGGACTGCTGAAGACACGGAATCGAGCAGTGGTGGGTCACAGTCCATCAGCGCAGCTCCCAAACTCACCTGCTGGGGCTGTGCCTGCATTTCACACCCAGAAGCAGAGTGTCCTCCTGGCTTCTGAGCAATTAACTGTTTCAGTCTGGCTTATGCCACTGCATCAAGTGGACCCAGACATTCCAAGGAACGTTCTAGTTCTCGAACTTTAGCTAGTACTTTCACAATACCCAGTTTCAAAACATTTGTAGACACCTCATAAAGCACAGCCTCGTTACTACAGCCCATTAGCACGTGTGTGACTTACTTTAATGTGCAAAAATTCCCCATGAAATAACAATTTTCTCCTCTACTTTCAGAAAACCCCACCATCCTTACTGTGAACTAGGCAACATTTTCCAGTCCTTTTTTTCTTACCCTTTCCAGCCCACATGTCAAGCCGAGCCTCGTTTGCCGGATTTCACAGCACACCCTCCTGAGTAACCCCTACATGTGCCATGGCAGGTCCCTCACTCACCCTCCTTGCCAAGTCCAACTCCTCCAGCAAGGCTAGGAAAGTGGAGGTGAACCTTTGCTCTCCTGACCCTAGAGCCTCCTCTGCTCTGCAGCACAGGAAGCCACACATGACACACTGCTAAATTATGCGGCAACACCTTCGGTCTTGGTTCCCCACAGCCTAGAGCAGGTACCAGACACAACTGCATCTGCTGAGATGTGCACACTGCTACAAGTGGGATACAAATAAGTTTGATTACTTCAGATAAAAGGAGCTCTTCTCCCAAAACAGGAGTGAAGCCAAGGGAGCTTGTATTTCTAGGACAACATTGCCCAGGCACGCAGACCCAGTGCTGCTCACAGCTCAAGTCAGTTTGAAGCCAACATCAGGCACCACAGAAAAAAAAAAAAATCTGTTTTCTTAAAGCATTAAGGTACTCACTGTACAAGGTGATCAACTGGAAAACTGGAATCTGTCCTTCTTCTGTACCAAACTCTCTAGTCATTTGTCTGGAGCCTATGAGAGAAGAAAAAAGTTGTAAATATAAACAAAGTGACAAAAAAAAAATGATTATTATTTCAATCAAGAAGCAGGCCAGCTAAGCAATGTACAAGAGACACAGACACATTCCCACAACACTGAGGTCCAAAACTGAAAGAGCTTGCAAAGCTCACAGTGAGGTCTCTTAAGCAAATGCTGTGATGTTTGAAAACAATTATGGCCCTCGTTGCCTCTGGAGGCTCTTGAAAATGTCTGGCCTGACCCAACCCAAAAATAAAACAAGTTATTTATAGAGAGGAGCAGCACTAGCTACACAAAACCAGTTACTACAGAGACAGTAAATCACAGCTCCTTGTGACACATGCTGATCACCACCACATCACACGTGGTCAAGAGCATCACACGTGGTCAAGAGCATCACACCGGAAAACAAGTTTCTCCTCACTGGTCATAAAAACTACTTTATCAAGATACAGTCCTGAAGGGATGTGATCTAGTGTGTACCAAAGAAGTTCCTTTAATAGACTTGCTGTTTCAACACACTTTATCCCTTTAATAAGAAGCCACTGAACTCCTGCTTAAACCCATTTTGATTAAGCAAAAGATTACCCACAGAACGGCGCCAGGCTGCAGACAAAAGGAAAACCTCTTGCTAGACATACATGTTAGCATACATCACATACAGACCAATTATGCTTCAGGGAGACATTAAATCCCCATTCAATTAATGGAGACACCTCTTAAGATGAGCATTAAATAATTCCCCACGACGTAGCAAGAAAACCGGCTACTTCAGTGAATCGGAACAGAAATAACTCCACACACCCCATCAAAACCTGCCCTAAAAACAACACGGGGTCAGGAAGGAGGGATGAGGGGCAGGAATGCTACTACAGCAGTACTATTGTATGCTTATATTAAAGACTCCTCATCAGAGAATTAAATTAAATGGATGCCTTTCATGTTTATCAATAACAGAGCTAATGGTTTTTATGTAAATGCCATTACTCTCAGGCAGATCTGTGAGAGACTCACAGCCCCATCTCCCCTTGCAAGCGACTCCCCTTCAGGCAGCCAATCTAAATGCAAATTATAATCAAATGGCAAAAACCAGGGGTTTTCTGGGTGATACTGGAAATGTAAAAGTAGGGACAAAGCGTACGTATCTGAGAACAACCCTCCTCTTCTGGAAAGACCTGCTGATCTCGTGTTGCTTTTTCATCCTGAATATACGTAAAAACTCAAGTCTGACTTGGTTCTCCTTTACAGCAAAGGGTATTATCATCTTCCATTCTATTGCCCTCCCTGCTCAAACAAGGAGGGGGAAGCTTTTCTACCAAGTTGTAGAGACAAGCTCTGAGTCTCTCAGAGTCGTTACACCCACAACAGGAGCACCTCATCAGCAAGGATGTTAAATCAGAGCAATATTAAAGCCCCAGTTGGTCCTTGCAGAACAAACGGCACTTCTGCCTTTTCAAGGGGGAATTTCTCCTTGGAGCAATGTTGGCTGTGTACATTGGAAGAAGAAGGTGGCATCACAGGATGGTTATTAGAAGGCAGAGATATAAAACTGTTGTCAGCATGAGGAGCACCATTCTCGTAGCACAACAGGTTTTTTTTGAAGAACACTTAAATGCCAATCCCTGCCTGGAGCACGTATGGAGTCAGGTGCTTTGTCGGCACCGATTAAAACAAGATACTAATGGCAAATGTGAAAAGAACTAATATTAGAAACTGCACTGTTCAGTGAGGAGAATGCACAGAGGAGAAACTAATGATCAAAATGAAGCCCAAAAAATAATCTCACAACTTGACTCCAGTACAAGTCTGTAAGTGAGCCTTGGAGGGGACTGGTTTTAACTGCCACAAGCAGCTACAAACACACCAAAGCCAGCATTCCCTAGAGGGGCACACATCCCTGGAGGGATGCAGCCAATTAACAATACAGCTATATACAGGCTCATTACACGGGGGGAGGAGGGGGGGAGAGCTTAGCACTTTGTGTGTTTTGAAAGCTCATACTGCAGGAACAGTCTTAGAGCAGAACCTCACTAATTAACATTAACAACCGAGAGACCACTCCTGCAAATGGCTGGGGTTTGTGAATTAGCCAGGGAGAGGACACCCAAAGCTGGGAAGCAGAGAGACAAGGCAGCCCAGCAGGTACCTGCCTCACTTCTTGGGGCATCTGTAGGTAAATAATTTATCCTTGAGCTTCGATGTCTATAAGTGAACGTGCAGCCTATACATTACACACCTCTTAATGTGCAAGGCCCCACTAAATCTTGGGTTTATCTGCCCAAATGAAGAGGTCCTAAAGTTAAAAAGACACATCCCAAACTACTTTCTCTGAAACTTTTCATGTAGGCTGGCGTTTCGGAGAACTCATTGACTTCTATCAGCTATTCTGACATCCTTGGTGGTTAAACAACAACTCACAGACCTATTGTTTTATATACCAAAATGCTGTCTTTCAATCCACAAGCACAATTTGGAATCACTCAGGCTCCCTCTCCTCCTCTTCCTCTCTAGGCCTGATGAAGCAAGCCTTGGTGTGTAGCCACATGGTGGGTATCATCCAGCATAAGGAGACAGGGGGCCCAACATGGAGCTTGTCACCACGTTGACCACACGCAAGATCAACCTGTGAGCGGTGAGAAAAAGAAGCTGCTCTTCCAAAACAGGCACATCTTTTCTTTCCCCCCAGTTTGTACATTTCAGCAACAGAGTTTAGAGGACAAGCCTGGGAAGAGACATCCTGGCAAACAGCACTGGGCCAAAAATGAGTATTTCAGGCCTGGCAAACTGGGGAGACGACTCTGCTGCTCCAGAAAACACACTGTGGAACTGCACAGCATCAGTGACAGCGACCCTTGGCCACCCAGGATTTCACAC
The DNA here is from genome assembly GCA_013400055.1 of Nycticryphes semicollaris. Lineage (NCBI taxonomy): Eukaryota > Metazoa > Chordata > Aves > Charadriiformes > Rostratulidae > Nycticryphes > Nycticryphes semicollaris. Next base: position 490,265 of record VXBJ01005042.1, read on the forward strand.
CCAGCCACCACAGAACCATAGAATGGTTCAGGTTAGAAAGGACCTTAAAGGTCATCCAGTTCCAACTCCTGCAGGGACACCTCCCACCA
>VXBJ01005042.1:490620-513638 GCA_013400055.1 Nycticryphes semicollaris
TCCAGCCATTCTCCACCCAGCCTGACTTCAGCTGTCAAACCACAATCACAGTACACTTGCTGCAGCAGCGAGCACAGCAACATGTTCACAAACCAGAGCCGTTCCTGAAGCAAACCTATTTCCTCCCAGGACCCAAGGCTCAAAACCAGGACAGTGTATCCGTACATCAGTGCCCAGCAGCACCACACACACCCCAGCCTCCACTCACAACCTCCAACACCAGCCTGTCCAAGAAGTTTGGTGCCAGCAATAAAAGATTTCTCTTCAGGTGGCAGAAACTTCCAACAATCACTCAAATTTTGCAACAGGAAGGAACAAAACTGGAAGTATTTCCCTTTGCAACCTGCTTCCCATTGGCCCCCATTCTTAGCTGTACCATTCAAGACCATCCTAAACTTACTCAGCACTGTAGTTTTGATTTTTTTTCCCCCCTTTCTCCCCAAAACAATCTCTATCATCGCACAGTCTGTGGCTTCCCCCGCTCAAGCTGAGGGTTTTCCCTCTGCAGAAGCCCAGGTTCCTGCACACCAAAACGGTCTGTTCAGCAGCCTTTTCTTACCGCCCTTTGTGAGAGGCTTCACGTGATGATGGATGTGTAGAAATGCAAAGCACAAGTCCATAGAAAAAGAAGCCAGTGTGTGAGGTGGTTTTGTCTTAAAAAGAAGAGGGGCAGGAATGACTTATCGCCTCATTAAAGAGCTCCAGTCTGCATTTTTATTAGATATATTTAGATATCGATGGTTAAATTAAAAAAAAAAAGAAAAAGCAGTTATATTCTTAACATATGGCCCTAGATCAGTCACATGGATACAAACGAAAATAGGCACAGCAGATTCTCCAAACACAGGCTTGGAAATCATTTTAATGGTGCACATGACCTAGAAAATTTCAAACAATACCAACCCACACAAAGGTGTGACAGGATTTAGCTACTGCAGGGCTCTGTCTTGTCCCCATTCTCTTGGGTCACATACACCTGTGTGTGTCACAGATACTACAGAAGACAGTACGAGGAACAAAAAGTCACTCCTGCTTGCTCCAAATGAACACACACACTCACAAATCCTTTCAACCTTCCTTTCCAAGGGAAAGAAACCGCTCTCAGCGCTGCCTGTGGACAAGGAGTCCAACTCACGCTGAATTTCACAGCACACCGTACCTACGGCATCTCGGCGCTTGCTTGAGCCCAGCTTGGAAACACACCAACACTTGGCTTTTCTTGTGCTGGGATCTCACCACACCTTGCAGTTAAGGAATTTCTCCAACATTCATATTGTCTGTTTTCTGGCTTCACTACTGAGGTTGAAGAATTTTCAAGCTGCCCGATGCAGTGACAAGGCAAGTCGTGCTGTATTTTTATTTTCCAAGTAGAGAAACCGAGGTATAGAAGAGGCACATTCTACCTAAATTTGTTTCCTGTCTCAGTGATAAAAGGGAGTTGATATCCCAGCCAGCAGCCTCTTCACTACTAAGTGTTTTCTACTGCACTGCTGTAGCCCAGCATCAACCCAGGCAGTTCCCTCCTCATGCCGTGGCCTCTACCCTGCAAGAAACACTCAGCTCCAAGAGACTTATTTCAAAATCAAGAGTCTGTGTGTACAGTTCTGGCTCGCACAAACCACAATTTACCAATGTAAATGGTATCTCCCAGGCTTAATGGCAAGGACAAATTATGGCCAATGATTTACTTGGACACTTGCACTGAAGAAAAGGCAGGGGCACACCCAGAGCAAGCATGTCTCACAACCACTAAACACACGTTTCCGTGTCCTACGTGGGCAGCAATTGCTGTCCAGAATATCTTAACAGCAGAAACTCCACTGCTCGCTGTAGAGGGAAAAAAAACAACCCAAAAAAACCCCACCACAACACAAAAAAAACCCGAATACATTCCTCCTCATAGTCAAAGCCAGAACATAAGAAACAAGCAATGGAATTATTTTCACACAAGAAGGAAAATAAACCCAAGAACACACATAGGGAAAGAAACCCGCCTCCAAAGCTGGATTTGCAAAGCAGTTCATGGGCTTCTGTGCTGGCTACAACCTCACAGCACAAGTTGGGAAGAGTAAAAACTACAGATAAAGCAACTTCAGGGCTGATGAATGCTGCAAAGCCCATCACCCCCCCTTTCCCCATCCCAGCACCCCAACAGTACTGAGACTGTGATGGGTGCTGCCTCCACTTCTGCCCACCCAGTAGTCACTCATCTGCAGAAAAGCAGCACCCCGAAGCCAGCACAGAGCCCACAGCAGCAGGTGCCCCAAATACTGCTTGTTCTTCAGCTTGTGACAGAATTTCAGTTTGCTGAAAGTTACCCTTTTTGGAGTAGATCTAGTTATAAACAGGAAGAAAAAACATTTTCCCACATTATGCATCAAGCACAAAACAAATCAAGCCCCATCACTGAATGCCCATCCACCCACCTGCCCGGAGATACTCATCCACAGGAGGTGCACCATCCCCTCCATCCCAAGAAGATGCATTCAGTGCATCCAGCCCAGTATCAGCCCAGTTTCCCCAGCTGGGACAGTGCTGGACTCCAAAATCCTTGAAGGCTATAGGCAAGTAAACCTTCAGTGGGAGCAGAACCAGGCTCTCACCCCAATGTGCTTCCTCCAGAGAGCGGAAGCGCAGCTCGGACAGACTCGGTCTTCACAGACAAGTAAAAGCACTTTAAGGAGGGCTTTTTTCCCTCCCTTCACTTTGTTTTAAAAGGCTGAAGAATTTCCTCTGTGAATGCTCCCAAGCGTGGCTCACGCTGAGTTATTTTTAAAAGCACAGAACCAGATTTTCAAGACCCTGAATGAGGAAAGGGGAAGCTTTTATTAAGCAATAATAGCCCAGACAATGGTCACAATTTCCCAAGGGTCTGAACACCGCAGCTGACAATAAGCTTGATTCCTCCACAAAACCCCCTTCACGGCCTCGGAGGGTTTGCTTTGTATGATCTAGGCTCAAGTTAGAGACTTAAAACAAAAAGCCCTGTGGTCATTTTCGGTGTGATTTCCTCCACCAATGCTTATCAGAGATACAAAAATCACTGGGAAAAGACGCTTTGTGCTACCTTGCTCACTCCTTTGCTAGTGCACTAAGATTCCTCCCAACTTTGCTCCCAGGAGATCACTCCATCCGGATGGACCTTTCCCATGGGAATGGATCACAGCTGACAAACTGGACAGTCTTCCCAGGGTCAAGAGAGTATTTAACAAAGCACTTCGACTTTCTTCACTGATATTTAAACCATCACACAATGAAAACGGCCAGAAACGTACTTCAAACCTCAGATCTGCTGTCACTTGGTATAATCAGATCCAGCCACCCCATCAGCTCTTTCTTCTTCTGAGGAGGAGGAGGAAGTTGCAACTATGAAGAGCTTGTACAGGCTCCAAAACCACCCAGCACCCAAGGGCTGGCCTTGCATAAGCCACTGCTCACTCAATAAGGTGTCGCGGTTGGCCACAACCGATCACCATTACATGTGAACGAGCTGGTCTGGCTCTCTCTACAGCTCACCAAAGCAGGGGGCACTTCTGGGGCACATAAAACTTGACTGGTTCAAGATGTCTATATTTAGGACAAAATGATCCGTGCTACAGAAATGGTTGGTTTTCCCTCCGCCAACTACAAAGTGGACCTCAGACAAAGAAAGAAAATAAAAACCAACTTACAACTTTGTAGACAACTCTATCTGTACAGGAGTCCCAAGTTAAATGTCTCCCACTCGAATGCTGCCCTCGCCATAAAGAGCAAAGCAGCTATCACCATAAATTCATTAGCTTTTCCAAACCAAACCCAGGGTATTTTTACCCTCCTATTATCTCTCCTTTTCCTTATCCCAGTGAAAGCACAACGCGGCTGCACAGCAAACCAAGGTTACAACTAATCCTGCAAACAAGAAAGTTTAGATTCAATCTGATCACTTCCCAATCTGGTCTGCCACACAGCCAGGAAAGGGAGACCACAGGACCTCTTGTTTCCAGCTCACCACAACTTGAAGGGGTTGTGAAAGCATTTCCTAATCTTCTGCACATCTGTCAGTCTCTAAGTAGGAAAGCTGCTGTGTCCAAAGGGGAGAAAAATACTTCAACACCCTTCCCCAAATACCTGCACCACTCCCTCTCTTTCTCCCTTTCACCGCTCACAGAGGCACAGGCACTGAAGAATGGTTTCAACTTTCTCTCCCTCAGGAAGTTGTAGATAAAGAGAAAGTATTTAGAAGATTTAAGTCAAAATATGCTTCATCCCCTTCCCTTTCTGAAGCCTGCCTTTGTCTTTTTTACTATAAACTTGCAGGACCCTCGGCCTAATGTAATCCCTCATTTTGGCTGAAAATGCTACTGAAAAGAATTATTAAATGCCTGCTTGTCTGTTAAATGACTGTCCATGTCATACGTGCAAGCAACTGCCTGCTCTGCCCAGAAAAGTATGCAGAAATTCAGCATATGTTCAGAAAATGGATGTACTCAGAAACTGAAGATGCCAAACACACCCAGATACTGCCAGAGAATTCACAGAAGCACTTTTTGTGCAGCAACATCTGTAAATCAAAGCATATCATTTTCCACCCTCATAATCAAGAGATTTGCTAGATTATCTAGAGATCTGTCTGATCATGACAGACAAAGCTGTTGAACCTCGTGCAGCTGCCTGAAACGCACACTCAAGCAAAGAGCTTACTCGTGACACCGAACAATAAACACGGCCCCTTCAATGCTCACTTCCAATTAGCAAAACTCTCGGTGCGACGAGGAAAGAGCCCATCACAGGAAGAGGAGTGGCCACAGGTGACAAAGCTGCGTGCCAGCAGCCACTGCTTGGCAGAGGAACCGCAGGCCCCATCTAACGAAGTGAGGATCAGAGGCAGACAGCAGTCAATGAGAAGCCAGAGAGAGCGGAATAGCGTTAGGAGGACACGTAGCAGATCTTAAAAAGGCAGCCCTGACAGTGAGCGTGGCTTCAATTAACAAGCCCTATTTGCAAGGCCAGACTCCAAAGTGCTCCTCAGCATCCAATCGTCTCACTGTTGCTTAAAGACATACCATTACAAGGAGGACTAGGAGGGATTGGGTATCAGCTGGCTGAACAACTAATCCCAGCCAGATGCTAGAAGCGCCAGTAAATAGGTCAGTCCTATCTCCTACACCATTCCCCCCAGTGGGGAACAGTCACACACCACCACTCATGCACCTGTGAAAATGGTTTGAGAGGTTCCCGATTCCATCTGCCAAATGCCACTTCATTTTGTGGTTCCAGGGAAGGCAAGACACAGCCCACCTCGCCACCGAGAAGCCTTGTCACTGCTATCTTTACACATCACGTTACGCAACAAGTAATTCACTCCTACACATGTAGGAGTAAAAATGCCCTTCAGCATTAGTAACAATTCTAGATTACTGTAATCTCAATGCAAAGATCTCAGATTTTATAATAAAACTCTGCAAGTTACTTAAATCAAGCCAAGTACAAGACTCCTTTCCTGCCCTAGCCTTCATGCCTACCTGTGAGAGTTCCCACAGCAGAGCTCAATCCAGCTGTTAACTTGCAGCTGCAGAGTCACAACTGTTTATTGACCTATGGAGGATCCAAGCATGTGCCAAGGATACGTTATTTCAGGTACTTTAAAGGACACTGCTCTCAAAAGAGTGGTGACAGATAGCATCTTTGGAAAGATTCAGGGCTGTATTGTACTGAGTTTCCATTACTGTCAATGACCTTTACAGTAATAAGATAATTCATGATATGCTAATGTATTTTGCTGCTTTACATTTGCTGACTTGGCTACTGAAGATCAGCCATGACCTGATCAATTCCAGGCATAAAGCTCCCACGAAGCTGAAAGCTACAACAGAGATCTTACTGCCTGCAGCAGAAAGAGGAGTGAAGAGAAAAAACGGGTCTTTAAAAAACAAAAACAAACAACTCACCATTTACATAACCTTCCACCAGATTCCCAGTACCAGCAGTGAGATCCCTGCAGTCACACAAGCAGGACTGGTCCTGAAACTGCACCTTTACTGTTTTGAATCCCCAATATATGCCAACAACAAACCCCTGGAAGATAATCTCAAAAACCCACAAATTCCCCGGGAGTTTGAAGGACAGGCTGCACAGTAGCTCTGAAACACCAGGGAAGTTAGAATCCTAGAATGGTTAGAATTGGAAGGGACCTGAAAGACCATCCAGTTGCAACCCCCTGCCCTGGGCAGGGACACCTCCCACCACACCAGGGGGCTCCAAGCCCCCTCCAACCTGGCCTTCAACCCCTCCAGGGATGGGGCAGCCACAGCTTCTNATATGTTCAGAAAATGGATGTACTCAGAAACTGAAGATGCCAAACACACCCAGATACTGCCAGAGAATTCACAGAAGCACTTTTTGTGCAGCAACATCTGTAAATCAAAGCATATCATTTTCCACCCTCATAATCAAGAGATTTGCTAGATTATCTAGAGATCTGTCTGATCATGACAGACAAAGCTGTTGAACCTCGTGCAGCTGCCTGAAACGCACACTCAAGCAAAGAGCTTACTCGTGACACCGAACAATAAACACGGCCCCTTCAATGCTCACTTCCAATTAGCAAAACTCTCGGTGCGACGAGGAAAGAGCCCATCACAGGAAGAGGAGTGGCCACAGGTGACAAAGCTGCGTGCCAGCAGCCACTGCTTGGCAGAGGAACCGCAGGCCCCATCTAACGAAGTGAGGATCAGAGGCAGACAGCAGTCAATGAGAAGCCAGAGAGAGCGGAATAGCATTAGGAGGACACGTAGCAGATCTTAAAAAGGCAGCCCTGACAGTGAGCGTGGCTTCAATTAACAAGCCCTATTTGCAAGGCCAGACTCCAAAGTGCTCCTCAGCATCCAATCGTCTCACTGTTGCTTAAAGACATACCATTACAAGGAGGACTAGGAGGGATTGGGTATCAGCTGGCTGAACAACTAATCCCAGCCAGATGCTAGAAGCGCCAGTAAATAGGTCAGTCCTATCTCCTACACCATTCCCCCCAGTGGGGAACAGTCACACACCACCACTCATGCACCTGTGAAAATGGTTTGAGAGGTTCCCGATTCCATCTGCCAAATGCCACTTCATTTTGTGGTTCCAGGGAAGGCAAGACACAGCCCACCTCGCCACCGAGAAGCCTTGTCACTGCTATCTTTACACATCACGTTACGCAACAAGTAATTCACTCCTACACATGTAGGAGTAAAAATGCCCTTCAGCATTAGTAACAATTCTAGATTACTGTAATCTCAATGCAAAGATCTGAGATTTTATAATAAAACTCTGCAAGTTACTTAAATCAAGCCAAGTACAAGACTCCTTTCCTGCCCTAGCCTTCATGCCTACCTGTGAGAGTTCCCACAGCAGAGCTCAATCCAGCTGTTAACTTGCAGCTGCAGAGTCACAACTGTTTATTGACCTATGGAGGATCCAAGCATGTGCCAAGGATACGTTATTTCAGGTACTTTAAAGGACACTGCTCTCAAAAGAGTGGTGACAGATAGCATCTTTGGAAAGATTCAGGGCTGTATTGTACTGAGTTTCCATTACTGTCAATGACCTTTACAGTAATAAGATAATTCATGATATGCTAATATATTTTGCTGCTTTACATTTGCTGACTTGGCTACTGAAGATCAGCCATGACCTGATCAATTCCAGGCATAAAGCTCCCACGAAGCTGAAAGCTACAACAGAGATCTTACTGCCTGCAGCAGAAAGAGGAGTGAAGAGAAAAAACGGGTCTTTAAAAAACAAAAACAAACAACTCACCATTTACATAACCTTCCACCAGATTCCCAGTACCAGCAGTGAGATCCCTGCAGTCACACAAGCAGGACTGGTCCTGAAACTGCACCTTTACTGTTTTGAATCCCCAATATATGCCAACAACAAACCCCTGGAAGATAATCTCAAAAACCCACAAATTCCCCGGGAGTTTGAAGGACAGGCTGCACAGTAGCTCTGAAACACCAGGGAAGTTAGAATCCTAGAATGGTTAGAATTGGAAGGGACCTGAAAGACCATCCAGTTGCAACCCCCTGCCCTGGGCAGGGACACCTCCCACCACACCAGGGGGCTCCAAGCCCCCTCCAACCTGGCCTTCAACCCCTCCAGGGATGGGGCAGCCACAGCTTCTCTGGGCAACCTGGGCCAGGCTCTCACCACCCTCACCCCAAACAACTTCTTCCCCACAGCTCAGCTCCATCTCCCCTCTTCCAATTTAAAACCACTTCCCCCTGTCCTATCACTACATTTCATAAGTTGATGTTGTAGCTCCAGTCCATGAGCTATCAGCTCGTTCAGATGACTTGTAGGACTTCAGAAGACACATGGAGTTGGCCGTATCTCCTCAACCCAACACAAGGAGTTGCCATGGCCTCTTTCTAGATACCCTTATCTCCACAGAGGGTAACGTTTCCGCAGAACACGTGAAGCCAGCAGATACCAGCACTGTGTCTGCTGATCTATGCCAAAATCTCAGCCAGCCAGATTGCCTCATTTATTTTGGATCTCATTTTCAACCAATTAAGAAAAATTATCCCAGGGGTATGGCAATGGACCAGAACGCAGGAGATCATTTCAAGACATCTGTAATAGCACACAATTAACAACAACTCCTCAATTTTGTCTTATGACCTCACTCATTAGCAATAGTTTTTATCACCCTCAAATAACATCTTTACAAACACTCCCCCCCACTGATGTCTCTGCCAAGTCTTTCCTTACAGGCCCTGTAAGCCCAAGGCTCCTCTTTCGTCCCCTTGAGATGGAGTCAAGGTAAGATCTTAATTTCCTCTACCATCTGCAACGAAACTGCCTGTACACACACGTGCCAAACCAGCTAGAATTACACCACTCATTTCAGCTTAGTCAGCTCACACCACAGACTAAGTCAATATTTGAAAGATATTTAGCAAGGACTACAATTTATTTAAATTCAGCACATCGTGCCCACGGGAGCAGGTACAGCAAAGGATGACAGACAATAGGACACATTGCTTGGGGTTTGGGGGACAAACACTGAATAACTTTTGGCTGGAGACCTCCTGTTGTCAAAAAAAGGGGTTGAGAAGGACCAGTGTGCCCTGGGATCGGCCCTCCAGACCAGGCCTGCTTCGTGACACCAGTGTGCCCTGGGATCAACCCTCCAGACCAGGCCTGCTTCGTGACACCAGTGTGCCCTGGGATCAGCCCTCCAAACCAGGCCTGCTTCGTGACACCAGTGTGCCCTGGGATCAACCCTCCAAACCAGGCCTGCTTCATGAAAAACAACCAGCCTTCCCACAAGCAATGCTATGGGCGAATGAGAACATCTCGTCTCTGAGAGACAGGATTTGTAAGGCAATCAAACAAAAGGCCTGTTATCTGAACCAGTCCACCATTTCTCAGCATCCCCGTCACCACTAGCTATAGGGCAGTTCAGCCCTTTCAAGGGGCTCCAGTTAAATCCAGTATCTATTGTGAAATCATGCACCTCTGAGCAGTTCTTAAGAGCGGTTCATGTTTTCTGGTATCTTCACAGCTGCGCCACAGCTGGCAGAGAACAAGGAAATTCTGAGGAAAAGGATTTATGTGAAAACAATGCCAAAAAAGAGGAGTCAAGGCAGCAAGCAGAGTGTGAGGAATAAAATAATAATAAACAGGAACAGATCAAGCACAACTTCACCATAAATTGCAACCTCCCCACTACTCTTACTCTTGGTTTTCAACAGAAACCATGGAAAAAAAGAAGAAACCATCAACTGCAGGACGGTCTCTCAGCTTCCCACCCCCTTCTGCAATTTTTATAAGCTTCTGAAATCCAGTTGTTGCTGTGAGTAAGCAATGTCTCTTCACAGATGTCATCTCTCTCCCAAAGTGACTGTTTTCCAGAGCAACATCTCCAGACCAAGCGCCTCGTCAGCACAACTCACTCTCAGAGTTTTCTGCCGGCGCTTAAAGGAAGCGTTTCAAGGAAGAAAAACCGCTGAAACCACCCAGCCTGCCAACTTGGTTAATGACATCACAAAGAAACAGGTTTGCCCCAGATTGCATCAACTTCTCATATGAAGTTGCTCCAAGTTAGAAGGCTGATATTCCTCCCCCCCTCCTTTTCAATATAAAAAGCTAGAGAAGAGAGAAGCAATTCCTTTCACTGCCACTGGAGTTTCCCATGACAGCATCTTCTTCCCTCTTCCATCATTACAGGCAGACACTAAAGCTTTTGGCACTCTCTAACCCCGTTGCTCGTGGTGGTCCATCCTGAGAGCTGGCAGAGCTCTTTGCTAACCTGCACCCTGGGAAGCGGTGCCAAATTTTAAGATTAAAGGAATAGGTCAATGAAAAATCTTAATAAACAGACGGGGCGGGGGGGGAGGTGTTGATAGAAACCCCTCTTACACAACCAACCACAGTAAGTCCCCTCCTGCCAGCAGACAGAAAACATTACACGGGTCAGAGCTGCCACCAGCAGAGAAAGCTGCTCATAAAAAATAAAACCCAAACCAAAGCTGTACACGGAAACTAAGTGTTCCTTGTTTTGTGCAGGACTGCCTGGGAGAGGAGAGGCCAACCCCAAGTAAACAGTCCATACACGGCCTGAATCAGCTGCAGAGCATGGAGCTTCGCTCCCAGCAGTGTCCCTGGGACCCTGCAGGGCGAAAGGAAAGTGCCTGCAAAGACACAAGATCAAAATTCAATTCTGAAGAAACCCTGTTTTGCAGTGCTGCAGCTCACCAATGAGATGGGGTTGATTTTCTTGGTTTGTTTGCTTTTTTTTTTTTAATTCCCTCACCAAGTAAAACGTAAAAAGATATATATATGAAGGTTTACAGCAGCAACAAGTTCATAGCCACATTTTCTCTTGCCCCTGGACAAACTCTAGCTACAGAAGCTAAAGGAAATCACACCCACAGAGTGGACACAAATACGTATCTTGCATTTGAAAGCACAAAGAACAAAGCTCTGCTGAATCCGGGAATTAGAAAGCCTGACAGATTTAACTCTGGTTTATCCCCTGGCAAATTAGCTACTGTTTAAACATGGAGCTTGGGCATTACATCATCTGTTTGCAGGGGAATTTTTTTTAATTTTTTTTTTTTTTGGTAAAGCTAAACCATTCTTGTGTTCACAGCTTGAGGTACATCACTCATTGCTAACAGACTCAAAATGAAGGGGTGGATCAAACTCTTTGCGGGAGCCTTGCTAGCAGGGAAGCACACACCTAAACTGCTTTGCAAGTTCAAACAGCAGAAGATCTTATCTGGAATTTAGCAGGAAATACAGAGTGCCCCTCAGGTTTGTCTATTCAGACTCAAGGATGAAAAGCCCACTTTTTCAAGTTATATGATGTGCAAAACCCAGCCAGATTAGGGAGCTGAAATCACCCAACCTTCCGTTCACCCAGCTCCAATTCAATGGGGATCTAATGAGCCAAGTGGTTGGGTCCCATTCAATTCTTTCACTGATTTCTGTCATCTCTGCAAGTAACTCCAGCATTTCAGTCCTTCCAGATACCACACTGCCTTAATGGACCAGCCTGAGGGGCCAGGAAGGACCAGCTGCAAACTGAGCTACTGGAGGCATTTTCAGTGCCTACTCCCTTGTTCCAGCTTGGACACTCATTTTGGAGACTTATTTTCCCTTGAAAGACACAGATCAAATCTCCATCAGCACAATTTTCTTTTAAGAAACTTGGCAGAGCCCTAATTTTGCAGCACCTGCTCTTTCATGCTTGTTTCGCAGAGTTTTTCTTCGGTGTATTTGAAGGCCCAAGCTCTCACAGCCTCTCCAAGTACAGCTTCAGAAAACACGTGCTGCAACGGGCTCTCGTGTGAGAACTCCTATTTAAAGACCAACTCGATCTGAGAGGTTTCACACCATCTGTTTTTCCGACCCTTCGATCTCAAAAGCTGTCAGATTTAAGAGAAGAAAGAGGAAGAATGACAGAAGAGACACTTTGAAAGGGCAAAAAGAGGAACCATTGGTTTCACGCCCGAGAAGAGCAGGTTTCACACAGACACATGGTTTGTGTGGACTGAGGCCCTCGCAGACGTTCAGCATTTTCCTCCACACCAAAGCCACAGCTGGCTGTGACCGCAATCCAGTGACATCGAGGAACAAGATTTCACAAGACTTTTGCTTAAATTCTGCATTAAAAAAAAGGAGGGATTTCCCCCCCCCCCCNNNCCCCCCCAAACCTGGTACGGTTCTATGGCCTAATCACATTAAAACCTGTTTAGCTAAAACAAATAAAAAACCAAAACCAAACCACCAAAAAAAACCCAAAGTCCAACAACAAACCACAGCCCTTTCATCTTCACACCTCTAGAGATTTACAAATACAGTGAGAATATTAGCCTTAGATTAAAAAAAAAAAAAAAAGGCATTATTTTGAAATAATACCATGAAGAAGCGATTCTTGATCAAGAAAACTCCAAACAAAAAAGCCACCAAATTTTCAGAAAAATACGTCTGTAGAAGTCCTGTTAAAGACAGTTTAACCTTTAAAAAAAGCCAGAACCATCGAGCACACAGAAGAATAGGCTCTGCTGTCAGAATGGAATTAAAAAACCAAAACAACTCAATTCTGCTGTGTTGAGATAGCCAGGAGCTGATCTGGGAGAAAGTCAAGCAAACAAATTTTCTTTCTGAGATTCCAAAAGGTCACTGCAAACAATTACTGAAGTGCAATACTGAAAACAACACACACCTATTCTTTTTTCCAATTTAACAAGATACCTTTACTACTCTAGTTATTACTTGGAAAGAGTAATAATCCCAAGGATCACATAGCCAGTTAAATAATTATATGAATACCAAGGAACCATTAAAACCACATTTCAAAGTGAGAAGGCTACACAACTGTTTGTTTCCTCTTCCTTTCCCTCTGCCTTTGCATAACACACTCCCCAAGAGAGATTTCATCTGCAGTTAAACTGGGGCCAGAACGAAAACATTCCTTCCCATGTATGGGAAATAAGGGAGATTATTAATTTCACTTCTCATAACAGAAGAGCAGAAGTCATGGTAAGAAGCCCTCAGAATAAGAAGCAGCGCCAAAGCCTGGAAAGACTTGTCCCAGTACCACGTGCCTTTCCAGTTGTCTCACTGCCAAGCAGCCTTCAAAACGGGGCATTTTCTTCTTTCAATGCAACTCCAGTCCCCATTAACAGGAGCTGCGTGTGTCAGCACAAACCTCAGTCTCACCCAGCAGCAAGTAGGAACTGAAAAATGAGCATCCCATTCTAGTGACCTTCATAGCCACATACAACAGGGAACCCTTCTTGTCCATTCAGCGCGTTCATCCATAACAAGTCCCCCAGCTTCATTAAATTACCCTCGTTGGTCCTGAGCTGACTCCAGATTTGCAATGAAGATAAAAGAGTGCTGGGCAGACCTCTGATACAGCACAGCAGCTGTGTCACAAGGGCCAAGCATATTGCCCTCCGTAAGCAGCAGGTACCCATCCCAACCAGCCCCTGCAGCAGCAAGCCCAGCTTCTCGCTGCTCTGCCTCTCCCTCTGCCTTTTGAGCAACAGAAACAGGCCAGCTCCCGCCAGGCATCCATCCCTCCCAGCCTTGGGGCTGCAAAATGCAGAGTACCAGAGGTGGGTAAAAATATCAAAATACAGAGATACTCCCTGCCAAGTGAGAGGGTCTCCTCCCCAGGCACTGCTGATGCTCATTATCTCAGGAAAATCACGCTGGACTCAAGACAGGAATAACCTAATGCAGGATCACTAAGACAGTAAACTAACAGTAAGAAAAGGGGGGGAAGGTGGGACTAGCAACCCCCTCCCAAATCCTACCACAAAGGGAACCCCTCTCCTCCCCCAGAAAAAAGCACACAACCAGTTTGCTCTTGGATTTATAGAATCACAAAATGGTTTGGGTTGGAAGGGACCTTCAAGATCATCCAGTGCCACCCCCTGCCCTGGGCAGGGACACCTCCCACCATCCCAGGTGGCTCCAAGCCCCCTCCAACCTGGCCTTCAACCCCTCCAGGGATGGGGCAGCCACAGCTTCTCGGGGCAACCTGGGCCAGGCTCTCACCACCCTCACACCAAATAATATCTTTCCAGTATCTGGAAATCTCCCCTCTTTCAATGTAAAACCATCCCCCTTCGTCCTATCATGACATTCCCTGATAAAGAGTCCCTCCCCATCTCTCCTGTAGGCCCTTCAAGTACTGGAAGGCCGCTACAAGGTCTCCCAAAATGAATCACCTACTGAGGCACCATGTAGGTGACACGGACTGCAGTGCTGAGAGGGAAAGAGACCAAGGCCATCCCTTCCAGCAACGGGCTATGGAGTCAGTTCAAAGTACATCACAAGTCTCAAATCCAAAGGTCGGTGTCAAGACGTACCAGGCAGTCCCTCCCTGCATCACAGAAGCACTGTGATACACTCCGATACTATGGAAACATTAACTTCTGTTTCCCAAAGATTTATAAGGCACAGAAGCAGGGGTAGGTGAGAGAAGAGCTTGTGTAAAATCCCCTCCCTCCCCAAGAGGCTCCACACAAATAGATAGCACACAGTAGGAGTTAACACATCGCTCCCTAAATACTCACACAACAGCTTTCAGTAAACAGGCTAAGAATAGGCACAGGGACAGCAAAGTGTCCAAGCAAGACACCCCTGCAAAGCAGCACATGAAACACTGGCAATGCTGCTTCTCCTTTAATCAGTTTGAAGAAGAGGAAATTCATTTTGGTTCTTTTTACAATACCTACTCTATGACGTTTGTCAAACAGCTGCCACTTTGTCCCAGACAGAGCTGCTGCCAGCGGTGACCAAAAGGATCGCCGTGCCCGCGCATGTATCACACCTCAGAGATGCACACTAAAACAGACCCGAGATCTGTCTAGAGATTACACGTCACTCCTTCCAAATCAGTGGAATTACACAGAGACACAAGTCGGTGCAAAGCCTGGGTCGTACTTGTATGAACTACTCTGGAAGACGCTCTGGGCCTCGCTGCCTGAGTAATGTCATCTGAAACACGGGCTCAGCAAGACAGATATTCAACCGATGCAAAACCGTCTCGTTCCCCAGCACTCCTTTGACAAGGAAAGAAATAATTGTGTTGCTTGGCCTTTCTAATCAAAACCATCATTGTCCTGGCAATGTAAAACTCGTTTCCAGAGAAAGAGCGGATCCGATTCCTGAGGGGCTGGGGGCAAATGAGCTTCTGTACAAAAGCCTTGAGATACCTGCCAGCTCCAGCTCAATCGTTACTCCTAACTAACTGCACCCTTGAGACCTCCCAAAAGCCTCCCTGCTATTCATCACTGCCACAAAGTGCAAACAACGTCAGAAGGCCCTGGAGGCAAATGTGAGAAAACAACTGCAAGATTTCTTTGAATCGTTTTCTTATTATTTTCATTAAATCTTACCCTTTTTTTTTTTTTTTTAAATTAAGAATTCTAAGATTAACATCAACAATAACACACTGCAGGTGTTACTGATTCACTGCATTCCCGGGAAATAAGGTGGCCTCAAACCTGTTTTATAGGCAAGAGGTTTAAGAAGATGCAGACTACGACAGAGCCCAACAGCAAAACACCAAAGAGCTTCTGGGGTGCATCAAACCTTGCTTTCTGTGCTAGAAAGGAACCACATCAGAATCAACTCTCTCTTCTGCTTTCAGTAAAATCCATGGAGTAACAACCACCCAGGATTCTTTGGTTTTTTTTTTAAAGGATCCTTACAAGGACAGCTCTTGCCTTTCTCCAGGTCCTTGGTTTTTTGTTATCTGATGCAGAGTTGAGAACTTGCAAGGAAAAGCTTAACAACAGCTAATTGTCAGCCGCCACAGTAATTAGTGGCAACTTTCCAACGCATCCATCTCTGGCTGGTTTTCCGATAGCTGGCTCCTCCTCAATCCCCACATTAAAACCAAGGTACACAAGGTAGGCGGCAGATTCATTTATAAGTACCAAGGTCTTCCCAGGAGAGATGCCTAAGGAAAGAAATATCTTACCTAAACAATGAATGGCTTGGGTTTTGGTTGTTTTTTTTTTTCTTTCTTCCCATTTGCTATGGGATTGCTATCTTTATTAATAATCTGAGAATGATGTTAACTTATTCTCTGACATATATTATTAAATGCACAATGCACTTCTAGAAGTCAATGGGCTCCTGTATCACATGTTATTTGTGGCCAGCAAATTACTTCTAAGTGAGGAAGCCAGGATCATACTCTCCTGTCTTTTGCCCACCTGCTGGTTACACACAGAATCACAGAACCCTCTAGGTTGGAAGGGACCTTTAAGATCATCTAGTCCAACCACCAACTTAACTCTGATAAACACCCCTCACTAACCCATGTCACTGAGCACTATGTCAACTCGTCTTCTAAATCCCTCCAGGGATGGTGCCTCAACCCCTTCCCTGGGCAGCCCATCCCAAGGCTTCAGAACCCTTTCAGTGTAAACATTTTTCCTGATACTCAATCTGAACCTTCCCTGGAGCAACTTGAGGTTATTTCCTCTTGTCCCATCGTCTGTTCCTTGGGAGAAGAGACCGACCCCCCCGGCTACATCCTCCTTTCAGGGGGTTGTAGAGAGTGAGAAGGTCTCCCCTCAGCCTCCTTTTCTCCAGGCTGAACACCCCCAGCTCCCTCAGCTGCTCCTCACAAGACTTTTTTCTTCAGACCCCTCACCAGCTCCGTTGCCCTTCTCTGGACCCACTCCAGCCCCTCAAGGTCTTTTCTGCATTGAGGGGCCCAAAACTGGACACAGCCCTCAATGTGGGGCCTCACCAGTGTCCAGTGCAGGGGGATCATCACCTCCTGAGTCCTACTCCCCACGCTGTTCCTGACACAGAGCAGGATGCTGGCGGACTTCTTGGCCACCTGGGCACACTGCTGGCTCAGCCCACAGTTGACCAAGACCCCCAGGTCCTTTTTGGCCAGGCAGCTCCAGCCACTCTGCCCCCAGCCTGGAGCACTGCAGGGGGTTGGTGTGACCCAAGGGCATCACTGCTTTGATGTTACTGCTCCTCTTACACCAAAGGTTTCTGGCCTATTTTATTTGCAGACCCTTACAAGCTTCCCTGCAGACAGAGAGGCTCCCAATTGCGAATTCAGGACTGCTTTGCTTAGACTTTACAGACCCCGTAAAGAGGCTCACACCATTGCTCTATATATTTAGGCTGTGCTCTCAACTCCGAGGCTCCCCACTTGTTTTGGCAGCTCTTCTTGTCACAAGCTCCGACGCTTTCATGCCAACCTTTTCCAGGCATCATCTGCATGTCAGCAGTGCTCCACAGCACATGCTCCACTCAACACCAACACAATCCAGAACACACCACTTCCCACTAAGTGCCTACACAGAGCAGACCTGCAGTATAATTACTTCCTCGTGCCCGTAATAGAAACACTGAAAGACATGTAGAAATTTCAGCCCGATGCACTCCTGCATTACATATGATGCGGAGGCATTTAGTCAAGGGAGGAGAAGAAAAAGAAGTCTTTCCCACATCCAGTGACGTGCTTAATTCCATGGCATTCAGATCTGGACTCACAAGGTGGGGTACATATGGGATGAGGAAAAGAGAAGATTGTCTTCACATGGAAAATTGAGACGTGTTGATGGGACAACCCAACGGAGGGTGTTGATGGGTTTTAATTGTACCGCCTTCATATAAGCAGAGCACCCAATTTCCACACTAAGTTGCCAAACTTGACATCATCTGATTGACCGGAGTTAGAAAGTACAAAACCTGTCAAGAAGTGTCCCCTAAGAAATTCAACACACGTATAGAACACCTTATTTTCTGCTCTATTGACAGTTTGGCTTTCAAATACATATAATTCACTTTCAAATGAATTCACAGATGACCAATAAACTAGTATATTGGATTTGAGATGACTGCATAGCTCCACAGTGCTTTCATGTGACACAAAGCAGTAAGAAAGTTCATCCTACAGAGTCTGACATCAGAACATCAGACACACAGCAGCACTAAAATCAAAACGCAACAGGAATGGAAACAAACCTCAGGCTACCTGTACAGCCACTACCCCCAAGAAGAAAGCCAGATAAGAAGATACCTGCAAGTATTTTGAATCATAAAAGAAAGCATTTTTATGAAACAAGACAGATAAAAGGCTACCCAGCTGGAAAACAAGGAAATAAAAATGTTACTTGCGCAGTGGGAAATGTTATTAGCATTTTGGATTAGAAGAAACTTGAGAGCGTTTCTTAATGTTTGCACGTTAATCCCATGTTCTGATACTGCTCTCAGGCATTTACATTAAGAAAATGCGTCACTTCTCTAATGTGCCAAAATTCACTGACAAGGGGGAGGGAGGGCAGGGGACAGGCAGAGAAAAGACACACCCCCAACTCCAGGCAACAAAAACCCAACCATTTAAGAAACTGACTGGAATGGCAGAAATTCTGAGACTCATCAAAACAACCTACCTTCAAAAAAAAAAAAAAATAAAGAAAGAAAAATCTTCTTTAAATCCATTAATGGCTACAGCTAATCTGTTGGTTTAGAGTTTTAGGGCCCTGTGTCACTGTCCCATGTGGGCCTCCCCAACAACCAAAGAGTTCATTTGCTTGTAAGTCTTGATTTTGTGAATTTTATTCTCTTTTATCAACAGGGGACGGGTCACTTTGTAGTGTTATTGCTTATGTCAACATAGCCCTGAGAAACCTATATGGGTTCAGGGTGAGTTACCAGGGGCAGATGCCAGCAGAGGGAGCACAGCACATCTACATGCTTCCCGCGTGAAGGACTGCATATCCTAAACTCCCTCAGCAAATATTAAACTGAAAAAAAATAAAGATATTGGACCTTGCTTAAAAATTGACATAGTCTTGTAGGAAATGTCCAGCAAGTCAAGGCAGAAGATACAAAATGTCCTTTCAAACCCATTTGCAATAAATTAATCAATCCTCTCAACTGCTCCTTGCTGGTAACAGACATCAATTAACTAATAGCAATGATTTCACAAAAAAAGGGATTTCAATTTGCACTTCAAACCTGGCCCTGCAAATGCTGCGTAATAACCCCAATTTACCTGGTGGGCCAGCACTCAAGGCTTCCTACACTCAGGCAATCCAGGGATTGATTAGCTGTAAACCACTGAGCCATACAGGCTTCTGCCTTTATCCTTCCCAACAAACCCCAAAACCTCACACTGGCTTTGCACCTCTTTCTTAGGCAACATCCACCAACCTCACCTGCATCTGACAAAGACCAGTCTAAGCTGCAGGAGCCAAACTCAACCACAACAATCCCCAGTTAAACAGTACTTTCAAGCAGTCTCTGAGAAGAAAACTTCTTTGCTTTTGAGGATGTGTCTAAATTGCAACCATAACTGGTGCTCACACTAGCTGTAGCTCGGCAAGCACAGCCTGTGCCAGCACAGGTTATGAGACAACTGGAAGTCCCAGCTGTGTCCCCCAAATCCCATGTGAACACTACCCCTACTGCCTAACCACATACCTAGCAGAGATCCATCCATCTCTGCTGAAATGGCACACCTCTAACTATGCCTCTGAGTATCACTTCGCCTTTTTCACAAGGAATCACGGGTTGGAAGGGACCTCTGGAGATCATCCAGTCCAACCCCCTGCCAGAGTAGGGTTTGAATGTCTCCAAAGACAGACTCCAGCACCTCTCTGGGCAGCCTCTGCCAGGGCTCTGACACCCTCACAGGGAACAAGTTCCTCCTCATGTTGAGATGGAACTTTTTCTGGTCCAGTTTGTGCCCGTTCCCTCTTGTCCTGTCCCTGGGCACCCCTGAGAAAAGCCTGGCCCCATCCTCCTGACACCCCCCCTTGAAGTATTTCTAGGGGTTGATCAGATCCCCCTCAGCCTTCTCTTCTCCAGACTGAACACACCCAAGTCCCTCAGCCTTTCCTCATAAGCAAACAAAATCCCCACATATTTTGCCTGCTTGGTGGTTAAGACATAGAAATTCCAGTCTGGGTTAGGATTTATTCATTATAGTAACACCAAAAATCCCATCCCGAGCTAAAACCCCCAGAGTCAGGAACTGCTTCAAAATGTTCAGTTTGTTCCCCCCTTTTTGGGGAGTTTAGTAGGGATCAAAGGTAGAGAAGTGAGACAACGTGCACTGGGAAACCTATGTGCTGACCAGGAGACAGGATCCAATGGTCAGGAGGTCCCTTCCAGTTCTGTGTTTGTGTGGAGTTTCCAAAGCAGAAAAATTACCTCTGGACTAGGAACCAGTTCTCATTTGACTGCTGTGATCTTGGCTATAAACAGGCAGTATATGTGGTTAGTTGCATTTCCCACCCCAGTGAAATCACTGCTGTGGGCAGGGGGAGGAATGACCTGGGAAAACACGCAAAGCAACTGGGAGAGGCAGCAGGGGTCAAAAAGCTCGGAGAAAAATCAGCCAGCAGAGACTGAAAAGAAAACAAAAGAACAAATACACACAGCCAGAAGGAAAGAGATGAACTTTAAAAACTTAAGATGATGGTACCATGGCATTTCAAGACATAGCCGTCATAGAAAGCAGGCTCAGGATGGGCTCTGGCTCCGTATTTGCAAGCAAACCCTGAGAATGCATCTACAAGTTCAACTCCTTGGCTGAACAGTCCCAGAGATCCACGCTACAAATATTCAAGCAAAGATCATGACAATGATGATGAAACTTCCCATCCCATCTTAACAGCACACAAACAACCCTCCAATTTTGCCATATATTGTTGAGAAACAGCCTCAGTGATGGCAATTCAAACAATCATGTTGTTGTTAGTTTGTGTATTTGCTGCTTTTGCTCTGACTTGACAACAGCCAAAATCCATCCTCACACACAAACAAACATCAGAGCTAACAGTCACCACTTGAAAAACTATGAGAATTTCAGAAAACTATTTTGGACTTCTGCAACAAGACATCAAGAAGTTCAAGAACTGTCTGTACCACAGCTGTGCTGCCAGAAGAATTTGGCTGTACTGTGCTTAAATGAAGACAGTCGATTACCCCTGCTCCAGAATCTCTTTACACTGAGCTGAACCAATGCAAACTCCTGTTTCTGGAATGAAAAACTGAAAAGAGGAGCTGTGAGTGAATGCAGAAAAAGCTGCATGTAACAACTGGACTCTCAGATGGTACATGAAGACAAGGGATTTGTTGGGGAAAACACTTCTCTCTCTCCCTGTCACCACATAATCAGAGTGTGGTTCGTTTCTTCTGCATAGACTGGCTTAAGATTACTCATTACTTGATAAAACCAAACAACATACAAAACACACCCTGTGTTCCAAGAACCTTACTATCTTAGATATAATAGAAATACTGATCAAAATACATCTGTAGCATCTGTTTTAGATTTTGACCTCTCACATCTATAGATTTCTCCATGAAAAAAAATATATATATATATATTTGTAAGATAATCACCTGCATGTGACAGCCCTTTCAGGAAACAAAGTCACCTAATCTTCTTCATGCAGATGTTAGTCTCACAGCACGGAAACCCAGAAATTTTAAAGCCAAGCTATCATACTGGGATATCAACACACACAATTTATCAGGCACATGCATAAGCAACACGAGATCAGAAATTAGACACTGACACTCTCAATGTTTGGGTTTTAACACATACAGTAACATGGCCTATCTAGAGTGCTTCTCAGCATCTTTGTGGATCCTTAATAGCATTTTAACCATTTCCAGCTCCTCCAGGCTCCAAATTGTTCGATTTTAGACCAGCCTAACAGGGTGTTAGGCAGTCAGCAGCAACACATCAGCCCTGCACTGGTAAAATTTTTGATTGAGCAAAGACCCCTATGTTTTGAGGAAGAAGAGACCTCATGTGGGGAAACAGCTGGGAAAAAACCCAAGCAACATGAAACTCAACTTCAGCAAATAATTCACAGGAGTGTAACACAAGCATACCAGAAACACTGAAAAGCCCAGGGACAACACCCTCGTCCTTTCTGTCCTCACCATCTCACAAGACAAAACCCCAGCAAGAGCAGCAGGGAGCATACACCGATCCAGGGGAACTGGCTGTCACAGGCAGTGGCGAGCTGGGGGGGTATTGTCAAGTTTCCAAGCCATGGGACAAGCCTGAGAGACGGCAACAAGCATGTCAGGGTCAGCACTTTCAGTGCCCATCTAAGCCAGACCGGGTGCTAGGCCTCAAGCCCCCACACCAAAACCTTCCTCAGGGCAGGAGGAATGGGACGGGGCCAGCCATGGGGGACGCGACGATCCCTCAAAGCACAAAAGATGGGTCGAGGGGGTCTCAGGGCCGCCTGCACCCCAGCCCCTCACTGAGTTAACTGAAAGAGGCGGGAGAGAGGGCAGGGTGCTCGAAGGGAAGGCTGGAGCCCATCAGCAGCACCTGGGCGCCCCGTGCTATCACAACCCTCCCACCATGAGGGTCCCCTGCCTTGCGAGGGCCACTGCCAGTATCCACAATGCTTCTCATGTTATGAGGAGACACCCCTCTCACAGTCTCTCCTGCCCTAAAGGACCCACACGCACACCTCATGTCCCCAGCCCCAAGAGTTTCCCTCCTCACAGTCTCCCCAGCCATGAGGGACCTCCCACACACACACCACGTCCCCAGCCCTGAGGGAATACCCCCCGTTCAAATTCTCCCCAGCCCTGAGGGACCCACACACACACTGTGAACCCTGACCTAAGGGACCCACCCGGGACCCCCCCACTACCAAGTCCCCAGTCTCGACCCTCCTTACACACCGCGTCCCAGCCCTGAGGGACCCACACACACACCGGATTCCCAGCCCTGAGGGACCCTGCTCCTCAGGGACGGCCAAGCCGGGCCTCCGCCGCCCCCCTCCCCGCAGCCACCTCAGGGGGCTTCCTCCGGACTGTACCACTCCCCGGCTACCCCAGGGATAGTGGCGGGCGGCGGGGGGTGCGCTACCGCCACCAGTCGCTAGCCCCCCTCCCGTCCAACCTCCTTTCCTACTCCCCGGTACGTGGTACGGCCCACCCTACCTCTTGCCGCCCTTACTTCACCCTCCGGGCCGAACCGCCGTCCCGGCGCCCGCTGCGCCGCG
>VXBJ01005042.1:513647-546444 GCA_013400055.1 Nycticryphes semicollaris
TGAAGGGGGGAGGGAACAGAAGACTCCAGGGCTCCGGAACCTGCCGAAGCTTCCCCACCTCTGCTCCGCCTCCAGCGCGAAGAGAAACGGTCCAACAGAGCCACGGGCTTCCACCGTTACCTCCCGCCCCTGAGGAGAGAAAAATGGAAGGGGAGCGCTGTCCCTTTAAATGGCGGAGGAGGCGGAGCAGCTGCCCCTACGAGACCCCGCCCACCCGCCGCTGCGCACGCGCGCTGCGCCGACGTGTTTTTCCCGCCTAAAGGCCGGCACGCGCTCTCCCCCACTCCCCTTCCCGGCTTTTCCTCAGGGAGGAGCCGCCATGAGAAGCCGCTGTCCACTCAGTGCCCAGCGCTGCCTGAGGCGGGCCCTGTCGTCGCCCTGCTGTCCCCCTGCACTCCTGCGAGCCTGGGGGTGCGCCCACGGAGCTCAGTCCAGTCATACTTCAGCCGTGTCGGTCAAACCACAGTGGTGACTGCAAGAGTTGGCACTGATCCCCCTCAGAGAGACATCCAGGTGACTCCTGGCAAAGGCAGTTAGGACAACAACTATGTTGTGGTAAGCTAATATAAAGACATAAAGACACCAACAGTTACTAAAATAGCTCTATAGACCTGAATTCATTACAAAATTACACCGACATCCAACCTGGAGGGTTTGCATCAACACCACAAAATTAACAGTCATTCTGGACCAAGTGCTTCTAAATGCCACATGGTGTTAACTGTCATTGCTGGTTAAATTTGTTAAAGTCATAGCAGCACTTAAAATTTAAGCGTACAAGTACCAAATGTACCATGCAAGAGATGGGGACTGAAGCAAATGCAACAACAACAACAAAAAAAAGCAATGAGGAAATAAAGGGGGAAGAAAAGGAAGAAAAAAGGCAAGCAATGGTGCCAGCATCTTCACAACAGCAAAGCCAAGTCCAAACAGGTTCAGTACTCTGCTTCCTTGCTTTACACATTTTAACTATAAATTTGTATTTTAGCCACCTCATGAAAGGCATTCATCTCTTTGGGAATCAAATCCCACTCCAAAGCACACAAACTGACAACTTTTGGGGGATTAGAGAATTTTCACAGGAAGAAACGGGGTTTTATCTCTGTAGGAGTGGAGAGGGTGGCAACTGTAGTGTGTCTCTGGACGCAAAGCTCCAGGAATCTCAGCTTTAATAAAACATGAACACTTCAAAACTGTGAGAAACCACTTTTCCACCGCTCTGCACTTTTTAACAGTCATTTACACATGTGTAAAGAATGCAAGGAGAAACTAACTTTTATACCGAGATGAAAAACCGGCGGGGGGTAAGGCAGGGGGCACAGGTCTACCCTTTGATAAACAATACAAAATCCAATTTCACAAGCAGGGAATGTGCTGTACTGAAGGGCAGGAATAGGTACTGCAGGTTCAAAGGCTCTGAGAAACAATGCTTTATATTTTCAGCGGGGGGAGTGGGGGTGAAAGACAGACTATGACGGCATTGCACAGTAGAAAGACAAAATTAACATCCAAATCATTGAACACACCCACGCTGTCCTAGCACACACATCTCTTCCCACTCTGCCACGGCTGGAGGTTTTGCTGTTCCACCCTGCTCTACCTGGAGCTCAGAACAAAGACGTGGGGAGAGAGTAAATTCCCTTCAGGACCTCGCTGAGGAAGAATCACAAATGGCGAACGTGCACTTCACGGCACGACTCAAGGGAATGATTCTTCTCCCGCATCCCAAAAAGAAAAGAAACTTGCAGGATCAGCAGCAGGTCTTTATTTCCTAAAGTGCTATCAAGGCTATTACATATTATATTAACGAAGACAGCTTTAGATTTAACCCCCTTGTCTATTTACCCTTCTTGTACTGTAACAGGACATCAGTATTAAATGGGAGTTTTCTGTTTCCCTTCCACCAAGCCAAAAATCCACTGCTCAACTACCTTCTGTATATCCCAACAGAAAAATTACCACATTCAGATATCATAATTTTCCACCCTTTCTACTATCTGGGCTTTGTTTTTTTTTCATATATAGTATCTGGGACCACATAAAATCTTCATGTCAGAAGTGGATCCTAACAGGCAGAGTCTATAACCTATGATGAATAATAATTTAAATAAGAAAATAGGTTGCATGGAAAGTTTCCTGACTCCCTTCCTAGCGAGGAGAAGCCTTTTACTCCTACCACCTTCTCAGCCTGGTTTCCCAAAGGAACAAGCCTTAATGCACAGCTCTGACTGAGTGCACAGTGCCAGTCCTGCTGTTAAAGACTTTGAAAGCCCTTGGCGACTTTTAGTTGAAGCTGACAGAGGGGCAGATCCTGCTATATGAAAGTGTTCAAAGACACTCAAAAGGCGGGAGCAGTTCAGAGGTTGTCCCTTCTGTACGACTTGCTCACCAACCAAGCAGCCAGCTTGTGCGTGGCTCCCGGCCACCAAACCAAGGGGGCTATTTCCAGCCAGCACCCTCATTAGCGACAGGAGGTTTGGGATTTGGGGGTGTGTGCCTGGGGCTACCAGGGAGGCAGCAATAAGGAAGTATTGGGGGGTTTACAGTAAAGACAAGAAGGAGGAAGGTTTTGGGGTGGTGAGAAAGGGAAATAGGGTGATGGCACACACCCTAGGCAGAAGAAGCAGTAGTCAGAGGCTACAGGGAAAAAACAAAATCTAAGAAAAACTGGCTGTGTGGGTCCTGCTGCTCAAAGAACAACTGATTAAGACACCTCTGTATGATTTCACGCTGGGGATCTCCCTTATATTACCTTTTAAGTAGCTCTACACTTGGCAGCTGCAATTTAATACAGTGAATGCCACCGCTGCTTTCTGTCCTCCTGTTCTCTACTAGAAACGGTCCCCACTTTACCTCTTCTCCTTACTTGCTCCAAATTCCCACTCCTCATCCCACTTCCTTGTAAGTGTTTCTCTCATCCAATGTACTGGTGTCTCCTCTCTGCTATAAATTACATCGAGGCATTTCAAGCAGGTATTAAGGAGTTTCAGAGCCAGCTAGCGCACATTTCCATGGCACGCTTCCATGGCCTGAAATAAACCTTAGAAAAACATCCAACGCTCCTCAAGGGAACAACAGTCTCAAGGGAGGACCCTGAACTTTCATCTTTTCCCTGTTACAGTCCTTTAGGAAAATCTTTTTTAACCTCTTTCTCCTCCCTACTGGAGACAGTACGAGGGACAGACCATCTGTGGATTTTACAAGTTTAATGGAATGTTTTTAGACCGCACTCTTAACCTCAGACACTCCTATCGGATTTCATAGGATTCAGTCACTTTTTAGCCCCAGGGTGCTGTAGGTGCTAAATACATAATCTACATCTCTCAGCCACAATGGAACGACTATACAGCAAAGCTCAGTTTTTAATCCTGCCGAGACTCTGACTGCTTTCGGCCATCAGGTATCCCACGGCACGCTTCACAAGAGAGGCAATGTCGATCTGGAATGCTGGCCAAATTCCAGTTTAGGGATAATTACATTCTGACAATTTACATTCTCCCTGCAGTTTTTAATGGATATGCATTAATTATTTTTTTTCTCCTTACTTTATGCAATAAAAGCAGTGGCCTGGTCCTGCTCCTGCTGCCAGAGCAGCTGCCAGGCTTTGCAGTGTAAGGAGCTGCGTTTCTGGGGTAGGTGGAGGCATCTCGGTAGGTTTAAATAAAGCACTCTGAAGACCCCAAGGGCACAAGAAGTATTGTAAGAATACACCCTGCTGCTGACCATACAGCATAGCAAGGGCTAGAGCATGAAATGAAACACTCAGTGGCCAGTATCTACGTTGGAAAAGTTAGCATAAGAATGGACATACGGACATAAAGTCTTTTCCCTCCCAAATGCTAATTCTAGCTTGGTCCCAGTGCAGCACCAGCTGGGATCCAAAAAGCAAGTACCATGAACTATCAGCATCCTGCACAGCGGAATCAGATCTTGATGGCAGAAGAAAATAAATTTATAAACATAGTGAAGGCATTTGGCAAGATGCTGGGATGCTGGAGGACACTGCCCAGCAGGAAAAAAAATGCCCATTCCCATACTGGGGAAGGCACTGCCAGTGTTTCCTGGTTTACCTAGCTACTGGAAAGAAACACAAGGCAAGAAATGGAGTAGAAGGCTTTGCTTAAGGTGGAATATTATGGCTCACACTCACAGTATGTCCAGTTGCACCTCCATGTATTTTATTAAATAGAAACATTATAGATAAATTAATTAAATGACTGTATTATGCTTTGTTTATAAAACCAGACATAACCACACTATGTTATTTTCTTCACAAGAACCACAATGCCTAAAAGGGTAGTTTTCCTATTTCAGCAACAATGAAGTAAATTCAGAGGGATTAGGACAGTGGTGACAAATAAACCATGAGAGACCAGATGGCTCAGAGGATGGGTAGAGAGACATGTAGCTTTCCCTCCTCCTCCAGTATCTCCCAGATCATTAGCAACCGAAGGCTGTCACTAGCACTGTGTGAATATTTTTCACAAGTAGTTTTTTTGACTAAAAAGTGGTTTCCTCCATCCCCAAAACTACCAGCAAACCAATTTCGGTACGACAAGTCACTCCTGGCTTTGGTGGAACTAGAGACAGGGTGAGCAGGTGAAGATAAATCGGGTTTTCTTCCCCTTGTTGTCTATAACCACTCACTGCAATCCTACAGCAATTCTGTGAACCCAGCCCTCGCTTCCTTTGCATTTTTTATAGTTGCCAAAAAAATGAAATGCTTTTGAGTCAGAGTTATTTTGCATGTGTGAATCAAGCCTAACCAGGTACACTAACAGCAAGCTGTTACCACCAGCAGCGTTCATGACAGTGGTACCCCGAGGACCAAGAGATGTTGCACACAAACCACTACATGGGTGGCTTCATGGCAAAGGAGCTAAGTTACCAACGGAGCTACTTTCTCTACCCTACAGAGTGTCATTGCTCTCCCATCCTCACCTGGGCCCTTGCAGGATGTACAGTAGACAGAGTGAGTGTGTCTGTAAGTGCTATTTTAATTTCTCCTTTTAGCTAGACTTAGCTCTGTCATTCTAAAAAAAAAAAAAAAAAAAAGAAATGAGTCACCCAGCACCCAAAAAATGACCTAAACCATATCTAAATCAAATGTTTCTACAGAAGTAATAAAAAGCCCTCCCATTAAGACACTTCCATATTGCACTACTCCTAGAAATTCCAGCGACTATTAAGAAGGACATGCTCTGAAGCAGGAAGCAGCAGCCCAGCCCGGTGACAGCCAAGCAAAACTCTGAGCGGGTCTTGGTGGTGACTGAGTAATGGCACAAAATACCAGAGCTGCCTCTTCTCTTAAGGCTCTGTCCCCTTCCTCACCCAGTCACAGTAAGGAATTGGCTGCGTTTCTGCAAAATTCCCTCGAATTCCTTCAGCATTACAGCTAACCATGCTTCCCCTTCAGCTCAAAACAGATGCTTTGAAGTTTTCCAGAGACACCCAAGAAAGAAGACATATCCAAATACCTAGACTACCCCCAAACTCCACCCTGGAACAGATGGCGAGGTTATAAATACAGAAGCATCTGGTAACCACTGGTATGAAAAAGTTGGCAAGCAACAGCTTATTCTGTCCTACTAAATATTCCATAATTTGAACTATATTTAAACAGGAGCTGAAAAGAAACCATCGTTTCATTTGTATATAACATAATCCCCAAACACCTACATATTGTAACTGCAGCGTAGCTTGGGCATTACGCTCTTGTCTACCAGAAGCACTTTCTTTAATTAAGCATTCAGCACTGTCTAAACTGAAATTAAAAGTGACTGCAAAACAAGCAGTTCAGTACAAAAGCATCGTTTTAAGTACGTGCTTTGTTGCACCAGGCTACCAGACTGAGGGCTGTGAGTTTCCAGCGCTTCAGCTCACCCTCGGGTCCGGGCGATTTGAGGGGCCTTGACAACCCTGCCAGATTGCCGAGAGCGCTTGAAAAGACAAGAGGACTCGGGGAAGGCAGACCTCTGTGCTTAAGCCAGCTGTTTCATTTGTCCCTGGGTTCAGTTGCCACATTATAAACTGAGGATAATTCTTCCTACGTGACTGTCAGAAAAGCAATCCGTTATAAATTACAGTCATCCTATGGTAAAGGCGGCTGGTAAACACGAGCACCGGTGGTGAAGAGAAAAACCCCACCCTGAAAACCCCAAACCGAAGTCAGACCTGAGCACGCCCACTGCCCAGGGTAACCCCAAATCCACTTCCAAAACTCTATTTAAATAATCTTCTGGGACACTGCTCCGCCGTTCTTTCTGTGAACTGAGTGAATCATCTGTGTTTGCTAGAAATCCAAAGCGATAGCACGCCTAAAACCATCGTTCTGGATTAAAGTCACTTTGGGAAAAGACTGTAAAAAGCTGTCTGCTGGGATTGTGTTAGGGGTCTGGAGACCCCACACCGGGTTCGAATGTGTGCAGAGAGCTTTCAAAAATGACTGCAGAGAGAAAGAAACACTCCTAGGGATTGGCTGATAATGGAGTCTTAAATTCCAGATACAGAAGGAAGAACAAATACTAACAGCAGGGCCCTGTAAGTCTGGGATGTAATAGCCCACAGATTTCTTTACAAAATAGGCACTGAGCAAACCAGAGGTGATTCTGCAGTAGACTTTTGGCAAATAGTGAGGATGTTGTAATAAAAGCTGCTTGCGATCACTCAATTTGAGCTTATTTTCCCCAAACTGCTTCAGTTTAATCAAAATAAAAGCAGGTTTGCAAAGTTTTCAATTTCAGAAAGAAAAGTTGGGGTAATTAAGGGAACTAGTTTGTGAAGCCGACCAGGTTGAATGGCGGAAGGCTCCAGCGAGAAGACCTTGAAACCAAAGAAGGAAAACCATCTGCCATTTGCATCCTGAATAGAGGAAGTGAATCAAAAGTACAGGGAGGGAAGCAGTGAGAAGGTGCTGGAGACCGGAGATAGTTACAGTCAAGCCCCCAGCCTGAATACAGATGCTGCCTTGCCGCTGAGGAACGAGGAGTGAGAGGGGCAAAAGAAGGGTGGGCTACGGGAAAATCTGCCTGCAATTTCCCCAGCCGGAGTGGGATGGCACTGCTTGGAGTGCTCTGCTCAGGGCGCTGAAATACCACGTCTGCTAAGCCAAGGATCTCTCACCAGTCTACACAACCCCCCAATTAAAATTCAGAAATCATAATAAAAGCTCCGAGGTGCTGGAATGAACCCTCAGGTCCCACCGCCCGTGTTTGAAAGCGCCGGTGTGAGCATCCGATGTTCTCAGATAACACCACGGCATCCCACCAGTCTCAGCCTACTTCAGCCAGTGGCTCTCCCAGATCACGGAGACCTCTACAAGGAGATCTCTGCTTAAGGAAGGAAGGGCAGAGGCGGCAGCGCTCGGGGAAACCACAGCTATCAACTGCGGACAAGACTCAAGAACAGCATCAGAACCAAAACATAAAAGGCCCGGAAATATAAAGTGCAAAGTCCACCACGAGATCAAAGTTACATCGTGCTAAAATAACTTGGCACCTATCTTTGATAAAATAACTGGTTTCTTTTGACAAAAGAAGGCAGTCGGTCTTATTTAACGGGATTTTAGCAAAGGGACAAGAAAACCGGGGAACTGTAAGTAAAGAGGGAAGATGGGGATCCATAGAGAGAATGGTCAGATTGATAATAAATGCTAGTGTGCATTAAGTGCTGCAGGTTTCTTAAAAAGCACCATTACAAAGTTAAATAATAATAAATAATTGGCATGCTTTTGAGCACAACCTACTTCAAGGCCTGAGTTTACTGTAACATACAAAAATGATTTAAATTAAAAATATATATATGTATCTCTAAGCAGTGCAGGCCTGCTGCCAAAATCGACCGCTAACATAAGGCAACAGTTGCCAGCTGCTGGCTTTCCCCAGAGCAGAAAGGACACAACCTTCTTCCTACAGTTCACTCAATGCAGTTATTGGTGCATTAGAAACAGAGAAACCAACTCCAAGCTGAGTCATTATGAAAATATTTCTTAAAATAAAACCCTTCTATGTTTTTTTCTCATACCTGCAGGATTCTTAAGTGTATTTGCAAAAGCACAGGACCGGAAATCCTGAGTCTGATCCCTTAATTCTGAAGGCAACCACGTTGTGTAATCCCATTAATACATTTATCAGGCTCCATCTTCACAGTAATCAGGTTTTTAGCCCCTGTTACACAATTCCCATTAGAAGGCTATTCAAGAACCTCTCTTGGTTTGAAGCCATTCTGCTCATTTCCAGCCTAAAGTTATTCAGAGCCATTTGTTCTTGTGCCAGAATTGTCATTTAACTTAAATAACTCTTCTCCCTCTCTGGTATTTATGCCAGTGTATTTATAGAGAATGAATATAATTTTTCTCTGCCTTTTTCTGTCACTGGCTTTACCGTCCAGGCTCTATAATCGTTTTGTGAAGTGGCTTCTCTGTTCTCCATTTCTAGCCAACACCCTCCCCTGCACCTTTTACAGTTGAAATCAATCTTTCCCCTACACGGACAAGGAATGCATAGAACATTTTAAACAAAGCCTCCCTAAAACCTATTGCAGTAGCATTCAGGTTTCCTTGTCACTTGTGGAAATAACTTGGTTGACAAATGCACTCCCAGTATGTATCATTGTCACTGGAACATCAGAATTATCCCATGATTGATTAATACGTTCCAGTCCCACTGCAGAAACCACAACTTTCTATCACAGCTTGCAAGACATTATCTTGCATTTGCTTACAGGCAAATAGTCCTAAACCCATCCATTCTTCTGATGGGATGACCTATTTTTCCTCTTTTGATGACATCTCCAAATCCCATTAATTTCTGCTATATCATTGGTTAATACATTGATTAACACTGGCCTCAAGACCAGTCCCTGAGGAACACTATTGCTACCTTCCTCGCCCATCCTTCTTCAACCATCCTCCCTTTTCTTCTGTGACTAACGGATTTATTGATGCAAAACAGAGACCAAAACACCTTAGTTTTAAGTAATTGATGGAAACTGTCCTGCTTTGTATTTTTTGTCTTTTTATTCTTAAAGAAAAGCTGACTTTTGCTTGTGGAGAACAACAAAGGCATATTTCTCTGTAGACCAGGCCTTTGGCTAAACTAGAAAGCTGGCCTATTTTCACAGTTGGGTATTTGTAAAAATTAATAAACTATGCAAGTCAATGCATTTTATGTTAAAAATGGTAAATGAAGTTTCTTAATGACTTGTCTGACTTTTTAATTGTACTTAGGATTTATGTCACAAATTTAAAACACCATTATAAAGCAGGAAAAAGGCATGTAAATCTTGCACTTAAATAATATTAAGCTAAATGTGCTGAATACATAGTTTAAATTAAAACAAACTGGTTTATTGTACAAAGGAATTCTGCAGCCTATAAATAGAACCAATTTCTATCTATTCAGCATGTCTTCAGCTTTTCAGAAATTGAAACAAAATTAATTTCTATTTTCATGCAATAGAAGAGCTGATGCTCAAGTAAAAGTAGTGTGGCAAAAACTACTTCATTAAACATTTTTTTTTAACCCAGATCACTTCTGGAGTTCAGTTGTCCATGCAGCCATGCCGGGGCATGGAGTGGGACGAAGCGCACCCTCAGCCAACCTGCGTGGAGTGGTCGATACACTGGAGGGATGGGATGCCATCCAGAGGGACCTGGACAAACTTCAGAGGTGGGCCCATGCGAACGTCATAAAGTTCAATGAGGCCAAGTGCAAGGTAATCCCAAGCACAAATCCAGGCTGGGTGGAGAATGGATCGGGAGCAGCCCTGAGGAGAAGGACTTTGGGGTGCTGTGGAATGAGAAGTTCAACATGAGCCAACAACATGCAATCACAGCCCTGTATCCTGGTAGCATCCCTAGCAATGTGGCCAGCAGGGGGGGGTCGGCAGATTCTGCCCCTCTGCTACACTCAGGGGCTACCAACAGAACTGGAGACAGCAGTCTCCCCTCAAGGGCTGCCTCCAGCTCTGGGGCCACCAACATCAGAGGGACATGGAGCTGTTGCAGCAGGGCCAGAGGAGGCCCCAGAGATGCTGGGAGGGCTGGAGCCCCTCTGCTGTGAGGACAGGCAGAGAGAGTTGGGGGGGGGGGGGTAAACCTGAAGAAGCAAAGGCTCCATGGAGACCTTAGAGCTCCTTCCAGTATTTCAAAGGGGCCTACAGGAAAGCTGGGGAGGGACCCTTTTTATCAGGGATTGTAGAGAGGATGAGGGGGAAGGGTTGGAGCCTGCAAGAGGGGAGATGGAGCTGAGCTGTGGGGCCGAAGTTGTTTGGGGTGAGGGTGGTGAGAGCCTGGCCCAGGTTGCCCCGAGAAGCTGTGGCTGCCCCATCCCTGGAGGGGTTCAAGGCCAGGTTGGAGGGGGCTTGGAGCCACCTGGGCTGGTGGGAGGTGTCCCTGCCCAGGGCAGGGGGTTGGAACTGGATGACATTTAAGGTTCCTTCCAACCCAAACCATTTTGTGATTCTATGACACAGGAAGAGCAACGTCAGAAAGCAGAGGTGGACAGAGGGGAGCAGGACTGCTTCTGCTAATTGTAGTCCTGCCTAAAATGTTTGTGAAAGTATATTCATGAGTATAGTTCTGGGGAGATTGAGCTGATCTAGACTGTACTCATTGCACTCCTGTGAACTTCAATGGGCAGCTGCATTTGCAGTGTCTTACGCTGGCACTGGTCATGGCAAGGCTGCAGAGCTAATAAAAAACTAACTCTGCCAAGGAAAATTATGTCTTTTCTGGTTTTCCCTAAATGCAAACCCCTGCATTCAATGCTGGGTAATGGGTGTGCTAACACTGGCTTCTTTAATTTGGTTATTACTCATAAATCTCCTTAGCAGCAGATTGACAACAACTAAATCAGTAAGACTCCGGTCCTCAGCAGAGATGGATGGAAGCTGCTCAGACCTAGTGGAAGAGAGGACTGTGCACTCACACAGCCTCAGGCACACACACTGTCCTCCCATCCCTTCTCTCCCTCTCTATAAACTCATGTCTGCTCACAGGAACTCTGCAGAAACATACAGGCTGACAACACCACATCAGTCTGAAATTTCACCAGCTACAGAACCAGGCAATGAAGGTTTTTACGGTGTAAGTGCCGAAAAGCCGAGGTCAATGAGAGGGGCAAACTGGAGAATAAACATGGGAATCACTCCAGCTGGTGTGGAGAGGGATTTGATCTAGGGCAATAAATCTGCTGCTATGGATCGGGAGCCGTTGTCCCCACTAGTCGTTACCTCTACCTGGGCCCTGCAAAGCTGTTTCAGCTTCCTTATCAGCAGAGGATGTAATGACATTCTCCAAGTTTCTCCATTCACTAGTCCTGAAGTGCTTTGAGATCATCCAACAGATGGCAATACTCGTGTTTACTCAATACTACTGCTGGCTCCCAGGAGAGCAAGAACAAACAATAATTTGCCCTTTCGCTTACAGCAATGCTCCACTAAAACCACTCTATATGTCAAGTTTTAAATTCAGACAAATCTGAAGATTAAGAAAAATGTTCCCTTTCTCCTACCAGTGACAGAACAATACTACACTTGTCTTTTTTTTTTTTTTTGTAATTAAAAAATAGGTTGAACTTTAGAAGTGTTATTGCACTCCTTCTACTGCACTTGAAGTGGCAGAAGCAGCTGAATAAAGTGCATCATAAAAAGATGCCACTGGGATCAGTTAAAGCCAAGAAAATTGAAATCATTTAAAAGGAACAAAGCCAGAAACACAGAACCAGATTTAATCTTGGCGTATGCTGTGGCAGGAGGCCAGTGGAAGGAGAACTTGCTAGAGGAGTAACGAGAGGGAGGGCTCCCTGCTGCAGCCCACAGATCAGGTATGATGGGCCAGATAATCAGGTGTCATTCACTGGCGCAGCTGGGATGAGATCAATGAAGCAAAGCCAATTTCAACTTGCTGAGGCTCCGTCCTGGCATATTTAAACTCAGCTGTAAAAAAATTCTCATCATATTAAGCCATGCCATTAATAAACATCGAGCTGTTATACACCACTTGCCATCTTCAAAGAGCTTCAAAACCAATGACTAATCCTCACAACCACCTCCTTAGGTGCAGGAACTCTTTAAAAATGGGAACAAAGGTAAAACAGGGAAGTTGTTGGCCACAGCTCCTAAAAGGTGATTTTTAAAACCAGCTGAGCACAAGGCTCCCTCCACTAGGTAGTTGTAGGTAGACACCTACAACCTAAAATATGTGCCCCTAAACATAAAACCGTACATATATAAAGTTGCTTCTCAGGTGGGTGTGAGACCGATTGTGTATCTTCTCTACATAGGCAGGGACGGGCAGAACAACAGAGGAAGTAAAGATGGGTGAAGTGACGGTACAATGGAGATCAACAGGAAGTTCTGGCCAGTAACTTGCATTTCAGCTGATGTGGTGTAACCAAGAAAACATAAAAGAAAAAGCAGCTGCACCTACTCTCACTAGAAGGTCGGTAAATCACGATTTCGAGATTCTCTTCTCCATCACAGTTTTTCATCCAGCAAATAAAATTACCTTAAAATTTACAAAAAAGCTATGAAAAAAAATCAGGTTTATAACAATCTCCTGGAGGAAGGATGATATGGATGTACAGAGCATCCCCGTTACTAATGCCCTGCACAGCAGAGATCTCCAGAGGAGACCAGAACTGAAAACATATTTTAACAAAATGCCAGAAACAAGAATAAGTTACTAAAGAGAGAATAAACACAAAACACTTGTGTTTCTAAGCACCTCAATAACGTTA
This sequence comes from Nycticryphes semicollaris, assembly GCA_013400055.1. Taxonomy (NCBI): domain Eukaryota; kingdom Metazoa; phylum Chordata; class Aves; order Charadriiformes; family Rostratulidae; genus Nycticryphes; species Nycticryphes semicollaris. The sequence goes on from VXBJ01005042.1 coordinate 526,388, forward strand.
TCCATAAACCCAGATGCATCCTTCCCACAAATGCAGCAGCGACAATCGACTCAAATGGATGACACTTCGGTAATGTGCCTATTTGACTCTCAAGCTGAAGCAGATAAAAATTCAAAGATTGGACTTCCTTGGTATTTGTATGTTAATCTACACGGCTTTAGGGAAATTGTTGCAACTCAACCTACAATTCATCCTGTGCAGTCAGTGACATTCAAGTACCTACCAGCAATTTTCATACTGCTCGCAGTATATCTTAGAGGCTGTCATCAATCCGATGCATTATCTTTTTTCACAAAAAATCTGTCATGAGCACCAGGCAGGCTTCCCCTTGGTTCAGAGAGGAGAAGAGCTGATTCATCCTTCCCCCCCTCCCTCCCCTTTCATCCCGATTTGTATAGACTCCTTTGCCTCCTTTCCCATTTAGTTTTCCCATGTTACACAAGGAGCAGGAGCCTGGCTGCCTGCATGTGTAACGTGTGTGCATGTGCAAGGGACAGCAAGAGAAAGAATGTCTTTTTAATCACCCTCCTCTTGCTAACAGTTCCTTTTGCTTCATGTCCTTGGAGGCATTTTATTATTAAAATCAAACGAATTCTCCTTTTCTTTTGCTTTTGTTGAAAGAAAACAATGAGGACTTGTGAGAAACCCGGCTACAAGGAAATGTTCATGACCTGGTGTCCTTGGAGCTGCTGAATTCTTTTGCTGTGTTTCTACAGAAAGCAGGCAAGCAGCTACAGCTCCCACTGAGCCGAAGGCTTCCCCGGCACCAGCCAGTTGCTACCGGGACTAGTTTTGCCTGAACCACCACTGCATTTAAACTGAGAAGACATTTTATTGCAAATAGAGTCCACCATCCACAGGCCTGGGGTCTACCAGGGCAACAGAGGGGCCACTCTCCAGCTCCAGTTGATAGCTCTCATGACCAAAACAGCAGGAAGATCTCTCCCTCATGGGGACTGTCTGGTATCCACTCACGTAAGCTGGAGCTGCACCTCCCCCTGAGGCTCAGCGAGTACCTGGGCTATCCCTCGTACCCGACTGCCTGTTTTTCATGAACTTATGCAACCTTAATTACCCTTGCAGACCTGTATCTCTTTGTCAGGACTGACTGAAAGGGGATGACGGGTTCAGAAGTTATTGGGGTGGTGCAAACATACCTGCATACAGGGTGATAAGAAAGCTGGCTGAGACCAAGTCTCATTTCGTAAGAAAACAATTTGGCTGATGATCGTAAAGGCAAAACAAGAGAGTATCATCTGGGATCCGAGCAGAGATCCCAAGGAGTGAGCTATCCACAGTGGAGCAACCTAAAGATTTTGGTGTGGCCACTTGGAAAAAAATCAGTATTTGGATGTACTCCGGAAAAGACAAATGTCTAAGATACCACATTCATAAAGAAACCTCTAGTCCAGCTTCTTTCTTCAAGACTGATGAGGGGCTGCATCAGCCAGCACTAGAATGACACTGCCAAGGTCTTGGGGCTGCTGATGCCAAACAGGACCACTTAGAGCAGAATCAGAAGTTGTGCCAACCTCCCAAAACTGCTTCACCAATGAGTCTGGGTTCAGAGCACAGAAACATGGGAAGATCAGAGCCGAGATAAATCAGAAAAAGCCTATCCCTTTATTCTGGCTGCAAAAAGTTTTACTTAAAGTAATTTTTTTGCAGGTTCTCTGGGATCTCTTCAAAATATGGTTAAGTCAGGCTCAGGTCAGAGCAGAGAGGAAAATCTCTAATTCATTAATCCCTTTACTTCTTTAAGCCCTCTCTTTTCACCGTTGTGACCGTGTTTTAAGAAGGCTTGGAAGAGGGATGAGAGATGTACCACCTGGAAGCTCACGTTGGCATCAAGATGCAGGAAGCCATGCCACCATGAGATTGCCATGCAGAGTCACAAGGTTGACCTGGACAGCAAGGAAAGAGCACAGAGACCAGCACTCCTACTTCACACCAGTGCCAAGACAGGAGGAGTTGAGAGATTTATGTAAAACTAACAGCACACACAACCTATAGTCAGGTAATGACCTACTTTGCACTCAAAAATTATGACTAATGTTATGCATATGTAACAGTCAAAGGGTGAGAACTTGTATTTGCTCATGTGACAATTGCCCGCTCACAGCTATGGGCAGTGTCCCCACCCTCCTCTCCCTCAACTGGCACAGCTGAACACACAGTGCAAGTCTTCCCTCGCACAGAGTGTGCAGATACAACATGAAAAACCAGAGTTCCTAACGGCACTGCATCACCAGTCCGGGCTCCCCTCCTGATGGGCCTTCAAGGCAACATGAAACACAAGAGAACGACGACCAAAAAAGTCCTCAGGTGGCCAAAGATTCATTACAACAGGCAGAATCACTCCCGTCACCTTCTCTCCAGCCCCCACTTAATTGAGTAGCCTGGTAAATTGATGAATTACACTTAGATCATCTTGCTGTGATGCTTCTTGCTGATGAATGAAGAATACCCTGCCAGAGTCTCCTGATTTCAGGTGATGGATTTGAGCCCAGGCTGCAACACAATTCCTTGTGACTGACAAGCTCAGCTATTTTCACTCTTAATCTTGATACTATTTGATTGAATAAATCCAAGGTCATAATTTTCTAGGTGGACACAATTCTTCGAAACACCACCAGCCCTCCAATTACTTTTAACTACATCCAAAAGAAACCCCAAAAACATGAAGAATACTCATGAAGGAGCTGAAAAGATCTCAGCTTTCTGCTGGGAAATACCTACACCCAAAACACACCTGTCCTGGAGCATGAATGAGCAACTGTGAAGTTACATTTGTCATCTGCCAGCCCAAAGCTCTTATCATCCAGCCCTCAAACCTCAGGGGCACAGACCCCTGGGGATTAACATCTCTCCTGTTCAGTCACAGTCCAGAAGACGCTCTTTTTTGTGTGTTAGAAGCTTGATAGGAGACAGCTTGGCTGAATGGGAGCAATTCAAAGAGGTGGGAAGCAGGGAAAGGAAAACTATTAATTTGCATAATTTTCTTTCAACACACACAAACATTTTTTAATGGGAGAAACCTTAAACCCCCCCTGCTTGAGCTTTGGTGAATAATTTTGGGATGCAACCTAAATTTTTCTTTCCTGTTTTCTTCTCCTGCGAAAGGCTCAAATGGGAGCAAAACCTCCTCCAACTTGGCTGCACAGAACTTTCACACAGATCTCTGCCCAGCACCAGCTGGATCAAAAGATGTTGTGTCATGGGTGAAATATTCCAGGGCTTTATTGTGCAAGCTCCTAATTATTAATGTCTAGTCTCCATATTTCTGCAGCAAGATTTAGTAGTTTAGGGTGGTGGATTTGAACTAGTTTCCCCTCAAATCTGCAGACGGGGAAGCACAGAAGTGTTTCTTATCCCCTCAACTTGTGTAGTCTCTGGTGCAGAAAAAAACTAAGGAACAAACAAGCCCCTCAAAAGAGGCATGGGGGTGAAAATTGTCCTCCTCTGCCTCTTCTAAACAGCTCCACACTGTCCCCTGGGGACAATACAGCCAGATCTTTGCAACACTTCATCCTTGCATCTTATTTTAATGGACATAAATGGCACCGTTGCAGGTCTCCTTCCCTCCCAGACAAGGTCCAGAAGCAGGACAAGAGCAGGAACAGGACACAGAGGGTCCCCTGGGATCAGGAGAAATGAGGCAGCTGATGCAAAAGCCAGCAGCCGCACGTAGCTCTTGCGGAGGGAGCCAGAAGCTGTCCCCACCGAACAATAGAAGGAAACGCTGATCTGGCTGTGGTCTCTGCCTTCGAAACCAATAGTTGGGGATGGAAAAGTCTTGCAAGGGAAAAACAGAAAACTTCTGGGGATAAAGGGTTTCACTTCCATGTGTAATCTTCCCAGTGCACTGAAAGGGAACAATTTTAAGTCTGGAAATTAAGCTGATTTTGGAAGTAAATGCATGGTTGGAAAGTCAAATTAAGATAATCCCCCTTCCTCCCCAGGAATACAATGCATTGGAAAAACCTGTAGAGTAAGCAACCAGTACCCAGACTGGCAGCACACCCTGCTCTTCCTGGTCTAGCAGGGGTTAACCCAAATGGCTGGTGCTTCAGAAAAGTCATATATTCACATATATATGTGTCTGCATAGAGACACGCTGGATCACTTCTGCTGCAAATATAAAAAAAACCCAACACTACCCATCTGCTGGCTCCAGGATGTAAGATTTTTTTTTTTTACATAATAATCCACACGTGCTACTGCAAGAGTTGCATTAAAATAAGCTCCACTGGTGCCGGTGAGTTATAGGTGCTCACGACAGGCGGGATAATGGGATTTCACCGTGTTTTGTTTCCTCGGAGGTAACTGCGCTCTTATCAGGAGATGCAGGATATGAGGCTCTGACACTTCTCTGCTCTGATTCATACACTGGAATAAAGCAGACATTTGATGGCATCTGCATTGCTGACTCAATCGCGTATCTTCAGTGCTGATCTTGTTGGTGCCAGGAAAAAGGATCTGGGAGGGGAGAGAGTGCCCTTCTTGCCTGCACGGAGCAGCCAACACGGTCATGGCTTTGCTGTTTTACCTGAGGTCCTCAGCGGTAAAAATAGGTAAATAAAATAAAATAAAATAAAATAAATGCATTCCCGTCTCCATCCCACATTCACCAAGGCAAGGTTTTCAGCTGGTTTTCTCCACCCGAGCTTGGCAAAGCAAATTGGGGGGGAAAAAAAAAAAAAAAAAGAAAAAAAAAAGGAAAAAAAAAATTAAAAAAAAACCCAACTGGCTCTGCTTTTGGAATATATTTGAAATATAAAGAAAGCAAACTTTGCACTGTCTTCTCCCTGTACTTTACTCCCACCCAGCCTCAGAAAAAGGTGGAAGACAAACTTTTTCTTGTTGAGGCTCATTCTGCCTCCAAATGGTTCTTTCCAAAGTCTGCATTATTATTTTTTTTGGTAATGTTTAAGCTCTGGCACATCTAATCTTCTTCTTTTTTGGGGAATAAATAAGAAGGGCAGCAGCCCAGCAGATAATGAAATGGGTTCTCCTCCAACTCTAAAAGCACAGAGTTTAGACCAAGGAGGTGACAAAGAAGATAAATTAACCCCTTGAAGGATGCCAATCCCACGTGGGAGCGGTGTTTCCCAGCAAACGGGCAGTTTTTGCCTCCCCTCGTGCTCTCCCAGTTCTCAGCAAACCTTCACAGCCCCACATGCCAGGCCCACGCACAGAATTGCTGCTCACGTTCTCCTCCTGACGTGCCCTCACCACCCACAGCTGCAATGGATGTAGCTCCTCAGCCTCTTCCCCACTGCGGATGCAGAGGGGCTGCGACACTTTCTGCTCTTAAAAGTGGGTGATTAAGGAAGAATAAAAACCCTGCAGTTGCACATCTGGTTTTTCATCCCCACGGCATGAGCCAAGTTAGGTTCCCTCGTGTTGGACAAAGACCATGCTGGAGAGGATTGGCTATGCCTTGTGTCCCTCTCAGGTTTTTCTTCATCGAGGGCGCTATCAGGACCACGGGGTTAAGGTCCTCTCCTCTGCTGTCCTGTCTCCAGCAGCGACATGGTGGAGGAGCAAGAGCTGTCCCCCTTGCACACCCTTCCAAGCTGGCTCTCTTGAGCTCATGCAGCCAACACACACGATGTCCATGCTGGCTCTGGAGACTTTTGTGATGAGCCAGGAGAATCGCAGCTCCACACAAAACGCCTTTTCAAATCACCTGGCAAAGAAGCCAAAGCCATCCCAACTCCTGCCCTCCCACCTGGCCTGCAGCAATGGCCCCATCAAAACCAAGACCCGAAGGGATTAGAGGACTTACAGCAAACAAGAACAGGCCTGGGGTTGACAGCCCCGGCGCCCCCCCAGGGCTAAGCCTCCTTTCCAGGGAAGTCATGTCTCATCAAGTGCAAGCCTTGACTGAATGCTCTCCCAGGCCAAGGCACGTCGAAAGGCTCTTCCCAGTGCTGCCTGGCCGGTGAGTAATGCATGAGCTCACCTCTTCCCTCCATCACCGCACTTCTGCCTGTGCATCTTGCACAAAGCTCGGTGGGTTCCCTTCCCTTTGAGACCCCACCACTCCACCAAACGTGGTCAAAAACTGATTCAGAGAGTCATCAGAGATGGAAAATAAACAGCAACTCGTTAAGCCTCCTGGTTTTGGGGAGCTACCTCCAATTACAGCCACCACCAAAGTCACTTGGTGTGCTCAGACCTCCAGATGTACCAAACCCTGCCCACACCTGCTAATGACGCCCGTTGTACTCACCTTCAGAGCTCGGTATTTGCTGAATTTTCCCTGTTCCAGTTCATCTCTACTGTTTTATTCATCACATACAGAAACCCAGGGGAGGGCGGCTTTTCTAGGAGGGTGGCAGTATACAGTCATTAAATAAAATATAAATACCTCATCTATACTTAACAGCGGGTTTGATCTTCACTGTTTTCACTCCCCTGTTTGAAGGCGATTTGCGATTTCGTTGGTTGCTTTTTGGGAAGGGAGAACGTAGTGGAGGGCTGACTTACTGCTTAATCTCATTTTTGATCTATTATTAAATGCCTGCTTTATTTTATTTATTTATTTATCTATTTTTACCCTTTTTCTAGGAAGCCAGAAACCCCAGCAGAAATTACAGCCAGAAAGAAGGGTGAACTGTGAAATGAAAGCTGGGGGAGAAAGAATTGTTTGAGGTTTTTTGGTGGGGTTTTTGGTGTTTTTTTTTTTTTTTCAGAGTTTTCTCATTCTTAGCCATAAGCAATCTCTACAATGCCAGCCAAGTAAAAGAAAATATGCTGAAAGTGATGGAAATGCAAAATACTGGCCCTGATCCCACCGCTCACTTACGTGGCCGGCCAAACCCTCCCATTGAAGCCAGCAAGTGTGTCCCCACGGGATTCCTCCACGGAGCCACTTTTCCAATACAAACATGTTGACATTTCCTCACCCTTTCACCCGCGTTAGTGATTCTCTAACAAATCCCCAGGCCTGGGGAACAGTGTTTGTCTGCCACGAAGCCACACGCTCAGATATTCAAACTCATGCCAGAACCAGGACTCAATGAAAGCCCGGGACAGGATGGCCCAGCACGAGGCCAGCTGCCCTCAAGGCATCCAGGAACATCTTTTTTTTCCCTTGCCCACCATTTCTATACAGCATCTTCAAAAGGTTTGACAGCACCGGAGCAAAACGTGATCCCTGCAAGGAGCTTACACAAACCTGCACTACGCAGCCGGGCAGAGAGCACTGCAAAGGCATAGCAGCATTTACCATCCACTGCCTTGGCTTTGGGATGTTTTTTAATAGCTTTCTGATTATTTCATGACTTCCTCCTCACCCGTTGCTTAATACCAGTGTTTATGTCTGCCCTGCAACCCAGTGCCTGACCTCCCCTGCCCCAGCTCACGGGGACAGATTTGGTGCCAAGCGAGCAAAGCCAGTCTGTGAAGCAAAGTGATTCCCAGGTGGTTTCTGTGCTCTCTGCAGCAACTTTACCAGGTTCAGTCCTGGTAGATGGCTTAAAGTTGATCTGGGGGAGCCTCACCAAAGGAATTCCCAACAAGAGGCAGGAGGACAAGTCCAACACTATTTATAGCACGCTCTGAGGGTGGATCGGTTTGTTCCTAAGGCCGTGCTGCAGATGAGGTCAGTCCCTGAACAACCTGCACCCACCTTGTGCTTTTTCATCACTGCTTTTGCCTCCTTTCAGTCCCTTTACATTGCTGGAAGCAATCCCTCTTTCTGCTATATTCGCACAAATAAGGAGTTTGTCCTCATCTGGCACCAGGACGTGCTTCCTCCTCCCAGTCAGCTCAGAGCAGAAGTGAGCATCGCTTTGCTGCCAGCTCCTGCCGAGAGCTGGATGCGCACCTCGCCACGCCGGCCGTTTGGCTGGTGAGAGAATGATCCCCGTGTGGAACTGGGATCTCCAAATCAGGGCTCCCAGCTCCCTGGCAAGCCCTTCTGTTCCCACATCTGGGCTGCTGCAGGCTCTCACAGCTCCGACCACCAGCCAAGGCTCGTGTGGAGATCGCCCCTTGGCAGCTGCAGGGAAGGGCAACACTCCTTGCCCTTTCCTATTAATTTAATTAATTAATTTAGGAAATTAATAGCAAATGCTTATTATAAACATTGCCTTATTAACTCATAAGAGAACCACCTCCTAACCACCAGGAACACAACCCAGCAAGAGGCCCTGACACCAACAGCTCATGTTCCACAGCAAACCCTGTGTTTTTTCCAGGGGAGATATGGAAAAGGCAGGGAGGCAGCACAGAAAAGCCAGGCAAGATGCCACCACCCCCTTCTGCCCCAGTCATGACTGGACATCCCAGTACCTCCTCTCTGGGAGAAGCCAGCAGATATTTGGGAAAAAAATCAAAGGAACAGCACATTCAGAGCCATCCCTGGGTAGGGAGCAGTCAGCATCTGTGTCCACCCCACGTGACAGCCACCAGCTCCCACCTCTCCTCCACCACCATAAAGACCACCAGAACCTGTCCTGGTCCTGGTCCTATCATAAAAACTTCTGTTTGATCATTTCCAGCCGGCTGCTCCTGGGGCCCATCTCACAACCACTAGAGATATAATAAAGACAAACACTGACATGGGAATAGAAACCCTTTTTTCCTTTCCAAGAAAGATCAGAGAAAAGAAGAGATGAAGGAAGCAAACATGAACCTTCGACTCCAACTCACCCAGCAGCCACAAAATCCCTTCTGGGATCCCCACTGATCAAATCACAGCTGCCACAAAAACTGATGTTGGTGACACAGGATCAGGGGTTCCCTCACCTTCAGATTTTTGCTGGATTCAACTGATGCAAGTTTCTGAGCAGGAGTAAAGTCGGAAGGAGCCTGTTCTCAGAGATGTATTTCTGCTAAAAGACCCCAAAGCTGGACGTCACTGTGACACGAGGGGTTCGTGTGCCACCTCCTTTCTCCATCTCCAGCCTAAATCCCCTCCAGCCTCCCCTTAAACTCAGCAAAAAGCAGCTAAATCAAAGCAACTGTCTGCATTTGACTTTATCTGTTACAAAACGTCAAACATTGCTACCAGGATGATTACACTTCCATCTCCCGATCCCCAAAGCACTGGTATAAAGAACTCAGAAACGTGTTGGAGGAAAGAAAACATCACTTACCCCAGCCACAAATGCTGGGAAACCAAGACTGATCAGCTGGAGGCTGCTCTTGGAGAATGAGGGGTCCTGCTGGGGAAAGACCTGCCCAGGGTTTCTGCCTTCCCTCATCTCACCTCCAATTTTGCCTCCCGTGCACTCGCTTACATGGAAATGCAAGTGCACACATGGTTAACTGCCCCCCTTCCCCCCCCGGCCCTGGATTCTGGAAATATTATGACTGATGGAAGGGAACCTGCACAGGGTGTAAAAATCTTCCCTCTCTCCCAATGTAACAGCATTTTCCCCGCACTTCAGACGTTGGCACCTAGGATTCACCTGCTTTCTTGTAAAACAATGGAATACATTTAACGAATTACACCGATTTTAAGTCTCAGCTGCAGGTTCTGTGCTGGCATCGTTGCAGTGAAGATGCCACAGGTTCCCCCCCAGCCCATCGCTATGGGGTCAGCGGGCTCATGTCCCCCCTCCTTTATTTGGAAAAGCACATCACAGCACGACACATCGTTTAATTTTGATCTTTTTTCCCCACCCCACAAATACCCTGCTTTCCCCAGCACCCCCGAGCTTTGCCATCTGCCTACAAAGGCACGGGACCGAATCTCCGCGCACGTCCCACACCTTGATCCTGCTGCTCCCGCACATACACGGTGCCCATCCTGCGGCACTGGGACCACACAGGCTCTTCCAGCAAGGAGAAAGCTCTTGCTCGAGATTTCCGCCCAAGCAATCAGCATCATTTACAGCCCCATATAAATGATATGTACCGGCACTGCCAGCCCTGGAGCCCTCTTGCCCCTCAGTTCCTGTGTTGGGAGAGGCACATTACGGTGCATCTGGGCTCCAGCTCAGACCCAGCCTGGTCTACAGCAGCTGGGGATGGGTAGAGATGATACATCAGGCATTTTTTTTTCCCTAACATCCCTTCCAGGAACACAGATAACACCAGTTTCCCTCATTTACAGCATCCTTTACTGAGCCACGAAGCCAGCAGGCATCCCTCGGCAGAGCACACAGCCCCGACTGACGCACAGCCGCTGCCAGGTCAGCCGTGCTCGCGCTTCCCACATCTGCAACATCCCTCAGCCTGGTCCTGAGCTGCTTCGTGAGGATGAAGCTGGGGGAAAACCCCTGCAAAGCCCCTGTCTGCATTAACAAAAAGGAAAAACACCCAAAGGAAGAGCACGTGGGAGGCAGAGGACAAAGCAGCCTCCGTAGGGAGCAAGGTTTGCAGAAAGGAGCAGAAGTTTTTTTGCTCAGCTACTCAGACAAGTTTGAAGGTGAAGGCTGGATGTGGAAACATTCGTGGCCGTAGGGAGCCCAGACTGCCCAGAGTAGGATGGAAAACAAAGGAACCCAACCCCAGCATGATGAAATACAAGTTTGTTTGCTTTAGCCTGTGTCCAACTTCCACCCCTGGCACAGAAAAATTCCTTTAGTGCTTCTCTGCCTGGGGGCTTGTATGCAAAATAGACGTTTTTAACCAATCAATCGACCCAAAACACAATTTGAGGGAGCAGCTGAGTCCCGAGCACCTCCAGATCCATCACACAAAGGGGGAACCGGGCGAGGAAGTGAGACCAGGACGTCCTGACTCCTCCAAGCCCTCCTGATTCACATCCCGGGATGCGGAGTGGATGCAGCCACAGCCAAACGATGGAGAGGTACCACTAAACCGGCAGCGACGGCACAACAGGGCTCCCGAGATCCCTCTTTAAGGGGAAGCCAAAGCCATTCCTCTGCTTTCTGGCGCCACTCACCTCCTCTCCGGCCATCCCGGGCTCTCCCTCCCCACTGGGATGTCTCCTTGCGGCTCAAAAGCCCTTTCAGCGCTGCCAGTTTTCCTGGCATCCCCCATGGCCCAAATTGCCAAACTCTAAAGCAACTTTCACCGGGGGCAGAGGATCCCTCATCCGCTCCCGAAACAGCTGCTTTCACATTAACCCCAATTTTTGTTGCACCATCCCGGAGACGAGCCAGTGCCACCCCCAGAACCACAGGCACAAGTTTCCTCTAACTTTGAGGATCTGGGTGAAAATCCAATTCCCTCCCCACCCCCCATCAAGGAGGCAGCCACCAGCCCAAGCCAGGGCTCACCCCACTGCCTCCCTCCAAGCACCGAAAAATCCCCAGCCCCGGGGACAACCCCCAGCCCGGGATGGGAAAAGGAAAGGAGAAGGGTGATGGGTCCTCCCCAGCCGGGAGCCAGCCCGGGAAGGGATGATGCCGCTCCCCGGCAGAGCCCGGGGACCCCCCATCCTGGGCCGGGGGGAGGGATTATAAAGTAAATTAAAATTAAAAAACAAAACAGTAAAATGAAAAAATGAGAAAATATAAAATAAGATAAATCGAAATATTAAAATAATCAGAAAAATTATAATAAAAAATAAAATGAAATAAAATAAAATAAAATAAAATAAANAAAAATGGGGGCGCGGTGCCCTCTGGTGGCGAGTCCTCCGTGGGGAGGGAGATGTCCCCGTCGGGTGGGAAGAAGGGGGCCTGGGACATGAAGGGTTGATTTAGAGTTCTAAGGGCATATATATATATATAGGTATATATGTACATTAATCTGTATGTACCCCCAATAAGCCTCATCTGGGTCTGACACCCCTGATGGGCTCTGACCCCCTACGAGGAATTTCGGGGGGGTATCTCAAAAGCAGGGTGCAAGGGAGCAGGGCAGGCTCACACGTTGCTGCTGCTCCGATGCAGCCAAATCTCTGCGCGGTCTCACCCGGTGCCCCAAAAGCACCCCCAAAAAGGAGCCTTTAAAACACCTCTTGAAGAGTGAGGTGCCTCGCTTTTCTCCACAAGCATTGCCTCTCCTTGCCTCGCCTCTCCACCTGGGCTGCTCAGATGGGTAATTAATACAGCTCTGTGGAAAGATTGACCAAACATTAATGAGACTTGGTGGCTTGCAGGAGATGTCACCTCCCCAGGTCACTGCTGGAGGAGCTTTTGCTCTGCTGAGCCCACCAGTGGGACCCTACTCAAAGGCCAACCAATAATTCAGCAAAACCCTGAAGAAAAGGGATCCCAAAGGGGTGATGACCGTGACAGGACGGGACCAGCCCACTGTGGGTGGGATGGCCCTAAAAATGTGGTTAAGTCCCAAATACCACTCTGCAAGAGGGTCAACAGGAGATCCCACATACATTGATCCACATTTCCAGTTTGCACCAGGCTTCTCTAATATAATTCCTGGGTTTTTTTTCCATAGAATCACAGAATGGTTTGAGTGGGAAGAGACTTTCAAAGGCCATTTAGTGCAACCCCCTGCCGTGGGCAGGGACATCTCCCACCAGCCCCGTCCAGCCTGGCCTGGGATCTTTCCAGGGATGGGGCAACCACCACCTCTCTGGGCAACCAGGGCCAGTGTCTCACCACCCTCATTGTGAAAAATTTGTTCCTTACATCTAGTCTAAATCTTCCCTGTTTTAATTTAAACCCATCACCCCTTCTCCCATCACAACAGGCCCTGCTAAAAAGTCTGCCCCCAACTTTCCTGTAGCCCCTTTAAGGACTGGAAGGGGCTCTAAGAGCTCCCCGGAGCCTTCTCTTCTCCAGGTTGAATACCCCAACAGCAGAAGCAACAGCAGGTCATGGACAAGACCTGGAAAAGGGCCACCAGGAAGGATGGAGGAGAATTACTCAAGAAATCAGTGGAGAACCAGAGGCACAAGCAAGCAGACACGTGCACAGTTTGAGCTCCAGCTTCTTTACCAGGGAAGAGCAGCCAAATGACCATGGACAGCCTCACAGGTAGGACCTGGCTTTCTGATGCCACCCTGTGCCTGCTGCAGATGTGAAGGGACATTTCAGATCCCACCAGTAGCTTGCTCTGACTCAAAAAGCCTCCTTTTTAAACTGAATCATCCATCCCTTTGGCACTGTTTGTATGATGCCTTTCTACACTCTCATCCCAGATGTGGGGATGTGACTCTGGGGAGAGCGGACTTCTTGTTCCAACCAGCACTTGGCCAAAATCAGGGAGGAGAGGCTGCAGAAATGTCTCAAATGCAAGGCAATCCCATGTTTTTCTGCTATGACGTGGTGTGTTTGCCACATCTCGTGTCTGGAGCGGCAAGAGCTGTTTCATAGAATTCCTTAAATAAAGTAAATCATTGGGGATGTCCCCCGGGTCTGACCGAGGACCAGGACACAGGGTCCCTTTAGGGAGATTTTTCCTGTAGCTGATTTTTCTGGCACCGCTTCCTCCAGTTCCAGGTGGCAACTGGGACATGGATAATCCATCATCTTCAAAGGGGCCGGTTGCTGTTGGGACCTCCTGGTGCGGCACAGGGAGGGGATTTGCGAAGATTAGAAAGGCTCGAAACGTCCCTGCTGGCCATGGAGCACCCAGGTCTGGACAGACCCACGACAGACAGACGGACAGAGCAAAGCAAAGCCACTGAACCCACTGAGGAGCACCTCCTCTCCATCACCTGCCACCAAGGCCAGGGATACCTGGAGGGGGTGAGTTTAATCTTTTCCATTTGATTTTAATCAGCTCATCAGCGACGGGCATTGGCAGCACGGCCGGCTAAGAGGCTTACGTCTATTATTCCCGGAGGATTAGCCTTTCTGATCCGAGCAGAGGGAGGCAGCTGCATCTCAAACCTCACTGGGGGTGTGCATCGTACCAGTGATGGGCTGCAAAATCCCCTCCCTCCCCATTTTCCCCCAGCGTGCAAATGCTGCTCTGTGTTTATTTACAGAGCCCAGAGAGCCTTCTCCTGCCTTCTAGCCACATGTCCAACAGATCCCTCCCACCAGCCTTAGGGGCACAGTGACCCCATATGGATCCTACAGGATGGGAAGGTGCCCAGAGGGGCCATCCTGACCCTCTCAACCACCTCAAAGGGACCATATGGGGTGCGTGGCCATGCTCACGTCTCTACATGTATCCTTACGTGTGTGCACCTTTGGAACATGCCAAAATAGCAGAGCCTGACCCTAAAAACTCTCAGGGGCAGAGGGATCCTGTCCCAAAAAACTTCTTGTTCCCATTTGACACGCTGAAGTGGTCCTTGGGACATGTGGGAACGGAGGGAGCTGGGTCGTGGTGATGGGGTGAACTCCTCCACTGCAAGAAATTTTGGGGAGCTGAAACCCAGAGCATCACTCCACTCCCTGCTCCTGGGTACTCCCCTCACACGAGCTGTGCTGCACCTGGGAGGTCGGGGAGACACCCATTTGGGGTGTCTTTGGTCCCTTGGGTGCTGGGGAGGAACTTGTCACCCATCTGTTCTCGCTGCTGTAGCTTGTCTGGCAACAGGACTGCGGGATGCGTTGCTGCTGCCTTAAATATCACTCTGTATGCACACAACTTAATTGCCTCCCCCCAGCCCCCCTAGAGGCCATGCAAATGCAGTGTGACAACTAAATAATCCCAAACAGCCCGTGTGAGGTTTGTCCCTGGTGATGCTAGCCCTGCCAGGGCCTTAGGGAAGGGCTGGGGACACCAGACTCCTCTCACAGGGTCGGAGACATAGTATTCCTGTGTTGCCCCCTGCACCTCCATGGAGCAGAGGAGGGGACCACTCATGGGTGTGGGCCACCAGCAAAGACAGAGAAGAGCATAAACCAAGATAAAACTCCCTTTTGCAGCTGGAGAAAGCACCAGGTTTGATGTGATTTCTGAGGATGTTGTGTTTCTCCAGCTTTCATGGCATCCCTACAAGCCACAAGCACTTTTGGCATCTGTAGGTCCCCAGCTGCAACAGGATGGGGTGATTCCTGTGGGGACACAGCCATCACCCATTCCCCATGGTGGGTGCTCGCTGCTGCCCTGCTGATGCTCCCATCTCCAACCCCTGGGTATTTCGATCCCCAGTGCCACCACCCCACTGCGGTGGGAGACCCTATCCTGCCCGTCACACCTCTATGTCCCCTCCAAGGCCACTTGGGCCAGCGATTCTGCTTGTCACTGCAGCCCAGGGCTCACACAGTGCACAGGGTGGCACTATTGCGTTAAAAATCCGGACTGGCCTCTGGGGATGCTCCTTTTTGGGAGATGATTCCCCGCAGCCCTCCCAGCCCCAAGGGTTTCCCCATGGGCTCCCCAAAGCCAGCAGCTTTGCCAGGGCAGACACGGCCCGGCCTGGTCCTCAGTCCTGACGGGGTGAGACCTTACGTTTCCCTGGGGCTTTGCCTTTTTGGGAGTGATGGAGGTGTTTCTGCCCTGGAGTTGGGGTAGAAAAGCCGTGGTGGGTTCTGTCAAACTGCCCCGAGCAGCAGCCACCCGAGGGATGGTGTGGGATGGCAGCTGCACTCAGGACCTTGCACAGGATTAACACGGCAGCTTCTTCCCTGACGTGCTCCCATAACCTGCCCAGTTTGGTCCTATGAGGTATGTACACAACAGCTTTGCAACCCAGGGCTTGTTGTCTTTGCTCCAGGCAGGCAAGATTTCAAGCTGCCTCAAGGTCCCATTCTCCTTGCCATGGACAGCCTCCCCAGGAGCATTCCTCTCTGTCCTTGGAAGCCTCCCTCCCTCCCTGAGAGCATCCCTCCATTGCCATGAGCTTTGATTCCTCCACACAAGTAACTCTGCATCCCCACAGGCATCCCTCCTTCTCTGCGAGCATCTCTCCCTCCTCATGAGCATCCCTCCCTCCCTCCCTCCCTCCCTGGGATCATTCTTCCATCCCACAAGCATCCATTCCTCCCCAGGAGGATCCCTCTCATCCTCACAAGCCTCCCTCCAACCCCACATGACAAAGGATCCTCCCCACACCCTGGTTGCTCCAAGAGCTTTTTTACGAGGCCCCCATTTCCCTGCTCTCCCAGGAGGAAGGAAAGGCCTTTAAGGATGGTTTGTGTGTGGGGACACGGGGCACAGAGCGGAGCAAGTGTTTTACAGTGAGCTCTGGTTATGGTGGGAGCAGAGGAGGAGGAGGAGGAGGAGGAGGAAGAGGAGGACACAGTCTCACCTGGTTCCAGGAGCCAGGCCCAGCCCAGCCTCAGCCCTGGTGTCAGTCTCGTGAGCTTACAGGATGGTGCAGCTCTTTGCCTGCTCCCCTACCGCCCCTTATCTGACTAATTTGATTAATCTGACTAATTTGCAAAGCCCCAGAGGGTCTGGGGTGGGGGCAGCACTGAGAGTTTGATTTACTGCTGCTGGAAGGGGGGAAGGAGACAGCCCCACCACAGCCACTGGTGCTGCAGGGCTCCTCTCTCCTGGGCTTCCCACAAATACAGAAGTTTCAGCCCAGCTGGTCACAGCTTTTCCAGCAGCAGCCGTTCCCTGTTTCCCTTCCCCAATGCCCCTAATCCCACAGGCTGCAGCCCCCCTGCCCCGGGATGCTGGGCTGAGGGGTGGGAGGCTCCGGACCCCACCGTGGCCCTGGGGACACAGGTTGCTGTTGCACTTCCTGATACTGCACAAAAATGGATCAAATGGAGAAAACCCAGACAGGTCAGGAGGGTCATTCACACCGAGTGACAGGGGGGTCCGAGGTTTTCTGGGGGGCTGGGGGTGACCCAGCACCTGTTAAGGGCAGCAAGTCTCGGCACCTCCTGCTTGTCCCACCGCTGATTTCTCACAGCTCGGGAGGCCGCTGGGGGCGAGGCTGTCACTCCAATTAGTGGAGTGTCTCTTCACCTCGCTCATGGGCTAATGAGGTTTGGAAGGATTCGGGGATTTTGCTCACAGTTAAAGGCACCCAAAGACCAGTGTTAACCCTTCCTCTGCCAAGCCATGCCCAAGCAGTGCTGGGGGCTCACAGTTCACTGGGCTGCCACTGGGTTTGGGTCTCCCAGGGGAGCTCCAGGAGGTTTTCTGGACACCCAGGAGCTTCAGAACTGCATTTAGGGAGAAACTCCCCAAGTGGAAGAAAAAGATTTGAAATAGAAAGTTGGTTTCTTGTTTTTGATGGGCTCCAAATACTTGATTAGTCCCAGATTTTATTGCTCTTCCACGAACTGGCACTTTGCTGGCCCTGCTCCCTCCCTGCATCAGGTGCCACCGTCCCCAAGGGCTTGGCAGCACCTCATCTTTGGGGTTTGGGGACCGCCATGAAAGACCAACCCCCCCATACAAGGGAAAACTGACACGAGGAGCCAGTTCTCCCCCTGCCCCCCACCACAACTGAAAATTAGGAGCAAGGTTTGCTTTTGTCTAACCCCACTTTCTGCAGCCAAGCAGATGTTTTGCATCTTTTGGCAGGGGCTGAGCCTTATCTGACGGCAGCGTTTCCACCGAGGAGATCAGAGGGCTTTGAAGGCATCGCAGGAGCACGGCAGGAGTATGTCGGGGCTCGTCGCTGCTGACGGATTCCAGGTGGGATTTGTAGCTGGATTCTGTTGCAATTCAGGGCCTTAAGGGATTTTTTCAGCACGTTTCTCCCAAAAGCGGGAACCCTTCACGCCAGCCCCGGGCCAAGAGAAGCCGTGGAGGATACGTCTGCGCCAAGGAAGATGGATTCAAAAGAAAGAAAACAAAGAACAAAGGATGTTTTGTAGATAACAAGACAAATCGGTACGAAATAAAGTCAATACCTGATGCTCTGAGAGACAAAAAATGTGTCTGAACCCGCCTCGTTTTCGGCAGAGCCGTGAGCAGGACCCCACACCCTCCTCGTCCTCCTGTTGCTTGTGCATATTGATGTGAAATTAAAAAATATAAAATACACCAAGTATAAGAAAAATACAGTGAGTCTGCTCCTCTCACTGCACCTGTAGCCCCTCCCCAGGGAGCCACCCAGGGGGGTGAATCCATCGTCACTTTTGTCATTGAACCAGCATAACCCCCAAAGGACAATGTAGGAACCAAACCTCAACCTCTGAAAAAAAGTAAATAACAGAAAAAACAACAACAACAACAAAAAAAAGAGGGCATCAGCCTAATCCTGGGAGCTGGAAATGCAGAATTAAAGCACCTAAACCTGACCTCCCACAGGGCAGATGCGGCGGCTTCACTCCGAGGGTGGGAGTCCCTGCTGGGGGCTGTGTGGTGCCGGAGAAATGGATGTGTTGGTGTAGATCCGTGATCATCTTTGGGCTGTGTTTATTATATTTTATCTATTTTGAAATGTATTTTAAATATTTTTAAACATTTGCATATTACAGTGTTTTATATTGTATTTTACTGTATTATTAGTATGTTATAAAAGCTATAAATTGTCTAAAAATGTTACAGATGTAACAGCTTGGGACGAGGCTGGCAGCCGCTTGGCGCAGCAGATCCATCCTTCCTTGGCTTTCCCACCGCTCCAGCTGCTGTGACACCTCCAAGTTGCTGAGCATCCCTGCAGCCCTCCCTTCGGAGACATCCCGGCCCCGCAGGAAACTCTTCAAAGCCAGCAGCGACGCGGAGGCAGTGGGTTCGAAATGCATCAAAGCGCTGCCAGGGTGTGTGTGTGGGTGGGTGGGTGTGTGTGTGGGTGGGTGTGTGTGTGGGTGAGTGTGTGTGTGGGTGGGTGGGTGTGTGTGTGTGGGTGGGTGTGTGTGTGGATTGTGGAGGGGATAAGTGGGGGCGTGAAGCCAAAGGTCTCAGTGGAAGGTGGGATTTAATAAAACACAGGCACAAAGGGATGAGTGAGGAGAAAGCAGCTTCCCCCATGCTGAGGTGAAGCCCTCGGAGATGTCCCGGTGGGATGGAGCGGGAGGTGCCGGTGGGACGGCGGGAGTGGGGGATGTGGCTGTTGGGAACAGGCGCCGAAACTGGAGACTGGATATCAATCAAACACACGCTGTGTATTATCATAGAAACCAGTCAGACCGGTAGGAAAACATGTCTGAAACGTGGATCCCAGCACACGGTCACACCAAAGGGTCGGTGGCTTTGTCCTGCTGCCTGGGACATAACCCCTAAAGAAAATGCCCTTTTAAAAAAAGATCGTTCTATTTCCACCCATTTTATTTCAGTCTTTTGTTATCAAGGGGTTCCTGGAGATCTTTATTTCTTCAGGATTCATGTGTGGTCGGATGCTCTTCTGCCTTCAGGCTGGGGAAGGGGTGGGCAGGGCCCAGGGGCACAGCTGGACCCAAACCACCAAACGGGGTGTTTAAGGCACATTGGGAACGCGACAGCCACTAAAATTCCCTGCCCTTAATCAGAAGTGGGGTCTGGGCTGCCTCTGCTTCTGGCTCTGGCTCTGGCTGTAGCCCCTCTCCCAGCTGCTCCTTCTTATTTCATCCCCATCGTCTTCCTCACCTGCAGGCCATTAAAACCATCGTTAAACTTCGCATCCCGAGAGCTAAGTGCGCTCCAGATGATGCCAATCTCCTCCCCAGCCCCTGTGGGACCTGCTGATGCAGCTCAGAAGCGGGAAGGTAAATGCTGTGAGCGCCGATTCCTCACACACACACCCCCCCAATGATGGTTTTAGCTGCAGTGAAGAACACACACACACACACACACACACACACACCCAGCTGCCCTGGGAGGCCGAGGCACATCATTTCTTCAGCTGCTGGGCTTTGGAGCCGGCCCGCTCATAAAACAGTGAGAGTTTAAATTCAGGGAAGACGGAGGAGAAAGACTACCATCCCTTCTGTCAGCCCTGCGGTGGTGCAGGTCCTTACCCACCTTTGAAGTGTCCCCAACCGGCTCCCTGAGTCCCCAGCACTCGGCAGCCACAGCTACAGAAACACCCGTGGGGTTTTCCTGAGAAAGAGCATCCCTGGGGAGCCGATGTTTCCGGACGGAGCAGCTCTGCCGAGGACACTGTGAGCTGATGTCACATCTCCCTGTGGCCTTACCCAGCAGCTCCTAAAGTTACATCCCTGAACGGAGTTATTTATCTGAAGGAGACCCAAAGCCAGCGCCGTGTGTTAAAACAGTACCATCTGTGATGATTAAAACGAGTTATTTTACCACCAGTCGTGCGAGACTCGACTGAAATAACCACGGATCTGCCTGAATGCCAGGCAGCAGCTTAAAAAAAAGCCCAACATGTTAAGTCATCCTGTTCTTGGGTTTGATTCAGCAATAAAAAAACC